>CM040241.1:136388404-136426728 GCA_022545495.1 Chrysanthemum lavandulifolium | reverse complement strand
TAATTGCTAACGGTTATGCTATGTTTAGTTGGTCTATTTAATTATAGTTTGTCTACTATGTTTCTATTTGTTTGTGAGGCGCCATGATTTGAATTGCTATTTCATTCTTGCAATATTGAATTAAGTGTGTTAAGTGAAGGTTAATTAATTTGTTGAATGCCATGTTTATTTTCTAGAAAGTGTTTCGTTAGCCTTAGACTTTTCGTTTGGTTTATATGTAATCTATTTCTTCTTGATATGTTAAGTGTGCGGTTATGTTGATGTGTTTGCGTTGGAGTCATCAATATGCTATGTGTTTGTCCTTGATTGCTAATTGTTTTTTTGGATTTACATACAATTGTGTTTCTGCGAGTCCTCAATGATTCACTATTCTCGTTCCGCTACGATTTTGTTATTCGTTTCTTTGTTCAATTCGTATTTATGTTTTTGTTTAGTTTTTGTTTTGTTATATCTGTTCATTGGGCTTTGTAAGCTCAGCCGCATTTTCTTTTCCTGCGGCAGGTATTTTAAGCATTCAAGATGAGCTCTTGGGATAGCTGATCTGGGTTGAGAGTAGAGACGAGAGCAAGATTTGACCATAGAGATCTTAGAATTATTTTGGTTATTTAGTTATTTATGTTTTCTTTTTGAATATTTTGTAAAGGCTTCCGCTATTGTATAGTACTTAAGGTTCTGATATGAAACCGTATTTGTTATATCTTTACCCTTGTCGGGTTGGGGTGTTACAATTATGGTATCAGAGCCCTAGGTTTTAGGACCACTTAGAGCTTAGGCTATGACTGTGAGGATTGGGTAGACATTAGGTTTCAATGCATTGGATATCTTTCGATTCCTTTTGGTATCGTTCGATTCGACTCGATATTCTTTTGTCTTCTTGAGTTGGCCCTCTCTTTTCGCATCAAATTTTGTTATTTTGTTTTCGCTCGTCCGTTTGCGATCGTTAGATGGAGACTACCCGTGGAGCGAAGAAGATGGTGCAGACCTGCGTTCTTTGCAATGATTCCGGTCTTTGAGAGGTTCAGCGAAGCCACACCGATTGCCGTCTCTGTTGGAGACATCGAGGATCTTCTTGGAGGGGCTGGACGGACCAACCAAAGGCGCAAAATACGGAGATAAGATTCAACCGGTGGCCGAGAAGGTTCATCTACTTCATATGATTTGGGCGCGACGTGTGTTACTCGATTCGTTTGTCCGCGTTTTGAGGCGGTTTGATATCTTGCTACGCGATTTTGATCGGCATTACTTTTCTTTGATTAGATTCGAACTCGGTTTGAATCGTGAAGTTTTATCGTTTAGCATTCAGGTATAACTTCGACTTTTCTTTCCGGATCGCCGCAATGAGCTATGAGGAACTGTTTTGTGCATTGGTGGCCTTCTTTTCTTTTGGTATGGTAAGTTGTTTTGATGTTGTATATCTTTGTATGTATGTGATCTGGTTTGTTATAGTATGTTTTTGCTATCTCGTGTATATCTGTATATGATATGTTTTGTTGTGATATTAGTTATGTGTTTTGTCATGACCGAGACCGAATATAATGACAATAAGAACTTATTATGTGATGCAAGTATTATGGCCTTTGATCAGCGTAATAATACCGAGATCATATAATTTGAACTTATTGAAATCATATGACGCCCGGGAAATGCCTGTGGTTTATACGTGAATGGACTTTGACTTGTATCTTTTATTTGTCACTCCTTATGTTCGATTGGAAATTTTGTACCTATTTGTGAGATTTCGTCGATATCTGTTACGTGTAAGTTTTGTGCTCTTTGGACCGAAATTGTTATGATTTGTGTGAACTATGGATTACTATGTTTGCTCTATATGTGTATGTCTCCGTGTACCCTTATTATGGTCCTAGGATTTTCGTGAAGTGTTTGAGGAACATTAGATCCTTTTAGTTTGATTATCTGCGATTAGTAAGACCGTTAGGATTCGTTCCGTCTATGCATATGATTGTTTTCATCCTTAGATACCTGAATAAGTTAGAGCGTGTTGTTTGATTTTCTTCATCTCATCTGTTTTCTGCCATTACTTGATTGGCATATGATTATTTGTTGTAAGTGTTTGATTGTTGCTTTAATTTCTGAAAGTAGGGGTTGTAGATTCTGATAAGAATCCGTTTGTTCTAAGATGAGTTCCGTGTTTGTTTTAAATTTCCTTGAACTCTGAATTCCGCATTTGTTTGCTGTTCTATTCTGTCTTCTTCAATTTCGAGGACGAAATTTTCTTTTTAGAAGGGGAGAGTTGTAAAACCCTAAAAATATAAACGCATAATAAGACTAGTTTACCCTTTAAAATCAAAATTATAAAAATACGTAAAATACATTAACGTACATTAAACGAAAAATTAAAATCTAATTTGTATATGTTTAAAAACCTAACAAATATGTTTAAATGAGCGACATTGTACATCGAAGAAAATAAGTACGCAACATAAGTTTTGGACTCACCTTTCGTCTATTTGTGAACCGTTTGGGCCGCTCGCTAGCCTTGGGGTCCATTTGGACTATTGAGTTGTGAGCCCAAGAGTTGGGCCGTGTTGTTTGTTTGGATGGGTTGATCCAAGCCCACATCTGCCACCCATGAACCGATCGGTACTACATATAAATACAAACATAAGATACAAAATTTGGAACCCTAAAGTAAAGTGACGGCAAAATAAAAAATGTATTACTTCTTCTCCATTCGACAAAGCAAGCCGATCGATTCGATGGTCCTTGTTTTACGCCTATCATACGCCTAGGGTATATGTCCCCACTCTCTTGATTCTTTCTTATTATTCTTTGCATGCTACGTTTTCCTCCATGTGAATGTATATGTTAATCTAACAAAAAGAAAGAAAACCTCACCTAACGAGAAGGCATGCATATTTATATTATATATATGAGTTACTAGTGTATGAATTTAAAAAGATGTGGGCTCATGTTTATGTGAATTCGTGTGAGTGTGCATGCATGGATGTGGGGTACTAAACTTGTATCATAAAGTGAACAAAACTTATAAAACGTGTGTGTGTTAAAAGAGTTAGACGTTAGGGTGTGTTATTTTCATTAATTCATGTGGGCACGATTGAAGTGTGGGTTGCATACGAGTTATGGGAGGGTCAGGTATATATGAATCGGTATGATATGAATTCTTGTGTTTGCTTGGTGTCTCGTTCATATATAGATCGGATGTTATGTAATTTAAGTCCTTTAAAATCGAGCGGAAATCATTTATGGCGATGGTGTGAGTACGTTTGTGTGCTGAAACTTTGATGCGAGTCTTGGTCAGATAAGAAACTAAATATATGTATATATATACGTGTGGAACCAGACTATTGTAGTCTACGCATACCCTGTCTTTGGTCTAAAAAGGTTTAAGTGTGATTGCCAATGTGTGCTTGTATCGTGTGCATGGGACTGTGATGAATACATTTATATATAAAAGGTAATGGTGCATGGGTATGTCCTTGAAATTCATTTGTAAGTAATCTGTTGCATGTGAGATTTATAGATCGAATGGAAATTTGTAATGTATGCGTAGAACCAGTACAGGAATTGCAAAATCTTCATAATAATATGCCTTGTGAGGGTAACTTTGAGGGTGATCGCGGGATCAATGGTTAGGTTGTTTGGAGTTCTGAAAGCATGTCGGGATAGTTGAGCCGGGGGTTAATCATAATACGTGTTTACTTAGTCGTAAATATTAGTCATTTGAACCGTGAGCGAGCATGAATATGGACCGATCATATAGGTGAAACATATATTCTTTCTTTTAGGCATGCATGAATTTTTGGAAAGTAACATAAGACTTTAAGTTTAATTACACTTGTAACCCTATGTTTTGAGATATTTACCATGTAAACCCTATACTTTAAATTATGATCTAACAAAGCTTTTAAATAAGATATTTGTCTTATTAAACCCTTATGTTTACCATTTATCATTTGTAACCCGTAAGTTTGGCTAATGAGCGATTAATACTCTAAAATGTTATAATTAGTCTGTAACTAAAAAAATGAAAATATACTTACAACAATAAGAAGGTGAATGCGATTAATCCGTTATAACTTAATGATGCTAATAAGTATTAAATAAATCATAATCCGTGTAGATTCGTTGAAGGAGGCGCGACGTTATATCTTCATGATTCACTTTCGCTTGTTTGCTTTTCTCTCATTTGCTTTAAGGTACGGATATTACGACCTTTTAGTAAAGGTTCCTTATGATGTTCTTTCGTTAGCTTTCCTATTTTACTTATCGGGTTTCCGATGCCATTGCTATGAACCCTTTTCCTGATTGTTTGATCTGTAGCTTATCTGAACTTATGTTTTATTGAACCATGCAATATCTGATTTGAACTATATGTTAGGAAGACTTTGATATGCACATTTGTTGAACCTTATTATATTTGAATATGAACCTTATGATATGAGTTATCTGATATGTTATTTGTTGAACCTTGTGTTTGATTAGGACCTGTGTCATATCTGAAATTTTGTTTGACCTAAGTTAGTTTGACACCGAGCCAATTATTATACTAGTCATGGGGTTCCATGTCGTGTCGATGATGCACCTCGACATGACTCTAGGGCGATGAGAGTGAAGTTACGCCACGTCCCTTATCTCGTTATTTGTTATGAGCTCAAGTTATATTATATTATCAATATATGTTTGTGGGCGTATGGATGCATCCTAGATCCGATCATTGTTCGATATGATTTGTCTAGGTGAATGATGTCGTGTGCAATCTGGCGTCTTCACAACTTCCGAGCTAGTTACTCCAAATTATTTTCTAAGCTTATTTCTATATAGTTATGATGTTTTTAATATGATATGTTCTGGGCTCGTGGTAGTTAACTAAATCCTTATTTGTTATTTCTATTTTAAGTATTCTGATTATGATTCGGTATGTTCAAGTGTTAATAATTATGTGCTCGGCTTATTATATGTTATTATATGTGGTTATGCTTTTGCATGTTTATGTGACTACCGTCTACTATGCTAGGTTATGATTAATATGTTTAAATATGATTCGCATCTTTGTCATCCGATGTCATGTTAGTTTATCGTCATGTGAATTCGTTGATCTGTGAGATGAATGTGCTAGTGTGAAAGTGAGTATTCTATAAGTTTAGTATGTATAATTTGTTCGATTAATTTTGTGAACTTTGCTTATCGTTAGTGTTTTATCCGCCTATGTGACCGCCATGTTTAAACTCTGTGATGTTAGGATTTGATTTGAGAACCGGTTTAGCTTATGATATCTGTTTTGATAATTGCTAACGGTTATGCTATGTTTTGTTTGGTCTATTTAATTATAGTTTGTCTACTATGTTTCTATTTGTTTGTGAGGCGCCATGATTTGGATTTGCTATTTCACGCAATATTGAATTAAGTGTGTTAAGTGAAGGTTAATTAATTTGTTGAATGCCATGTTTATTTTCTAGAAAGTGTTTCGTTAGCCTTAGACTTTTCGTTTGGTTTATATGTAATCTATTTCTTCTTGATATGTTAAGTGTCTGGTTATGTTGATGTGTTTGCGTTGGAGTCATCAATATGCTATGTGTTTGTCCTTGATTGCTAATTGTTTTTTTCGGATTTCTGTGCAATTGTGTTTCTGCAGAATCCTCAATGATTCACTATTCTCGTTCCGCTACGATTTTGTTATTCGTTTCTTTGTTCAATTCGTATTTATGTTTTTGTTTAGTTTTTGTTTTGTTATATCTGCTCACCTGGCTTTGTAAGCTCACCGCATTTTCTTTTCTGCGGGTGTATTTTAAGCATTCAAGATGAGCTCTTGGGATAGTGATCCGGGTTGAGAGTAGAGGCAGAGCAAGATTTGACCATAGAGATCTTAGAATTATTTTGGTTATTTAGTTATTTATGTTTTCTTTTGAATATTTTGTAAAGGCTTCCGCTATTGTATAGTACTTAAGGTTACGATATGAAACCGTATTTGTTATATCTTTACCTTGTCGGGTTGGGGTGTTACACTCAACCTCCACTAATTATTCATTTCGTTGTTCAATGTTGCACTCTCCACGGATGCACTTGGTTTGATTACTTTGTTGAAAAGAAGTCTACGAGCTCATGAATGAAGACTTACTTGAAAGCTAGGATACAATGTAATTTATGGGGTGACCTCCTTAGGGGAAATTGTTAGGAATCGAAATTCCATAAGTAAAAGAGTCGGTCACCCCAATTATTATCTAGCCAAAGTTAGCTCTCGACTTGTCTCTATTTATGTTAGTTATTAAATAAGTAGTAGCGTAGAATAGTATAGTGCAACACCGTGGAGGAAGGACGGGTCTTTACCCATTGTATCCCGATCCACAGGCCGTCAGAGGTCATTTAGTCTCAGAATTATAAATACCCTCTACCTTGCAAGGTAGGGGTTGGATGTTCATTTGGTAATCTAATATTCCGTAAGTTTCTCTTACTAGAATATCCCACTTCTCTCTCTCTAAAATCATCTATGTGCTTAGTGTGCTAACGTTATGTTATGTAAGTGAAATCCAATATCCTCTGATTCAAACATGTTTTTCATTCACAAACACTTTAAGAGATTTTCATGAAAATGGTTTTATGGCAATAGAGTTATAAGGTGATTAAGGTTAGGAATAACTGTCTATGATCCGCCAGAGTGGGAGGGATCTACCCAAGGACACTACCAATAGTTAGAGTTAGAAGTCCTTAGGTATGATTATAAAAAGGAGAAAATGAGAATCGGAGAAAGAAGGAGTTGAAGAATTAAAAGAAAAGCAATGAAAAGGGTGAAAAAATAGCCCTCAGCATTATTCAACTTAGGGCGGAATAATGGTTCAATTCATATGCTACTTGGTTGTCACTTGATGACGCCTTGTATTGAAGATTAAAAGTCGCCATGGACCCAAAGGACGCATGCACTAAACCTTCTTAGCCACTCAAGTTTCTCTCAATGTGAAGCTTGTTTCATTCTCACAAGGAACCCCACGTAAACTATCGGCTTTCTCTTAGAAATTGTCGGTATTGAAGAAGAGACCCTCTCCTAGTCTCCGTCAGAAAACCAAAATGCACTATTGAGTCTAGAGCCACAAGATTCATCAAAAGATCTCATATGTACACTTGACATTTCATCACTTGTCGCTCAACAATAAGAACAACGGTAGTACGTTATCGAGTCCCACATGCATCCTAGCAATCTGTCGAGAAAATTTATGAGAGGTTCACTATTGTGATCCTCGGTGATTGAATGGAAACTCCCGCCAGGTCAACATCAAACAGCCCTAACAAAGAGGGTCACTCGTAACTCCCGTGGATTACGCTTAGTGTGTCTCAAACGGTCTGATCGTGAGGTGATGCTTTGGTGTACCTCGACTCATCCGAATGTAGAGGTGTACTTGCACATCGCGTTATCTCACTTGTGGGACTCCGGCTCAGAACGGCCTTTGTAAGAATTAGATTTGTGTTTTCACACCGATAAGGTTTTAAAAGGTACCATTTGAGGGTCATTTAAGTCCTTATTTGATCACTTTTGTATCCGTTATTGCTTAATATCGTTCCTTTTCACTTTTTAGGTCTCGTGAAGGCAAAATGCTGGAATGGCACTTATTTGGACGAAAAGGCGCGAATATATGAAGAAAATGGCCAAAGTCGAAATCGAGACACTCACGCTTCTTTGAATGTAGAAGGCGACGGCGTCAAAAAGCTATTCTGACGCCGTCCTGCATTATTGTGACGGGCGAACCCAAAACTCAGTATTTTCAAGAGACGGCATCTAGTGGTGAAAGAGTAGGCCGTCGCTACTCGCACGGCCTAGATGCAATCCGCACGACGCCGAGTCAAGAGGACGGCGTCACGGACATAAGGTGAAGCCGCCGCAGTTAACGCGGCCAAGACGAAACCCTAATGGCGGCGACACGACGGCGTCACTAAACATAAGGTGGCGCCGCAATTGTAATCTTATATATAGAATCCGAATTTTTCAGTCTTTGTGTGGAGAGTCTTTGGAGTAAAAACCTAAAACCGAACCTAAGGTATCTTACACCAAGATAAGTCTTTACTTCATTAATTCAATTATGTCTTTGATTATTTGTGTGTATGCTTGCATGTTCTCCATGTCCGGCTAATTTATTTGTGTGTTTGCTTAGGAAGTATGAAACATAATTATTAAATATTGATCGGTTGTTTCTTATCTTAGTTGATTAATGATCTAGTAGTGCGATAGATCATTCGTTGTGCACTTAATGCTTGATTCATCTTTGTGAACCCTAGAGTATAATTACCGAGTAATTGTAGTCTAAACCATCCAAGAGCGCCTTAGAGTAGGAGTCTATAATCTCTAGTGGGTTTGTAGACAAGACCCTTTGGTAAGTTCAAGAGTTGGGAGAAACGCATACCCTACAACTTTAGACACACAACGTAACTAGGACTAAGACGTGACACTCAACCATCAATAGGAGATAATTAAGGAGTAATACAAACTAAGTAAACACATCTTTAAACTATCATACGAGCACACATTAATTAGACATAGACTCCCACAACCTTAGTTTAGATAATTAGATAATAGTAGAGTAATTGGTAGAAATACCAACCCCCAAATCCAATACCCGAGATTCAGACCTTTCCATTTTCATAAAATATAAAAGATAAAAATAATCTTCCTCAACCTTAACCTTAGCGTAGTAACTCCTACTAGCATTCCTATTCCCCAGAGAACGATATCAATACCCGTGGCTTACCCTAATTACTACACTACAACGATTAGGTTCAACGCCTAGGGTGTTATAAAACTTGCTCAAGAAAAGGAAGTTCCTTTGACCCCGAACGACGCGTGTAGCGTTATCAAGTTTTAGGCGCCACTTGGGAATAGAATAGCTAGTTAGTAGTCCACCTCGCTTAGGTTTCTTTGCTTGATTCCTATCAAGTAAACTTTTTCTCATTTTTAGATTTCTCTTAGTCTATCCCCTTCTTCGTGACCCCGTTCAGAAAACCATCATTAACCATGATCCGTATTTTCCATCGAAGATTCTTTACTTTACCCGCTCCCAATCCCGAGATTAAGAACGCAATCCCACAAAACCCTTCACCCACTCACCATTTTGGTAATCACCTAGAGCATAATGAGATAAATTGGCAACAACAAAGTCCTTTCTATTACTCGGATTCGATGAGGAATTTGATTATGATGAAGCACTTGATAGCGGGAGGTCATTAATGAAGTTAGTTCGAAATTAAGGAAGACCCATCCCAATGTTTTGACCCTAGGTGTAGGATTGAGAAAGATGGCCCTTTAATATGCAATTCCCTTGCAAAATAGGACTAGAAGGGTTCGATGCTTATTTGAATTCATTCTTACCTTTAAACTTAATTTCAAGGGACCTATACAACAAAATCAAGGTCAAAGAGTTAACTTATCAAGGGAACAATGTTGTTGAAGCGCCATTTATTTGCACGTGTTTGTGGAAGTTTTACTTATTTGGTAGAGTTCATGGTCTTAGAAGACTTAGGAGAATTTATAGATAAGGACCTCACTCAAATAATTTTTGGAAAACCTTTCAAGAAATTGACTAGGTTGAATGAACGGATGATTGATGGTCTAATTACATTCTCTGATGAAATTGAAGATTTCATCTACCAAATGCCACGCGCTCATCCTAGGTTTAAACATAAGGACATCGAGGTTTGTAATAGAATGACCCCTATTCCATTGCTTAGTGAAAGGGATAAGCAGTGGGCTTAGGTACCCACATGAGAAAACTAAGCGGTATTACAAAAAATGCCTTGAATTAGGAGATGATTACAAAAGAATGAAAGAGCGTTAGAATGGCTTAAGTATGAGCACGAGAGCGGTGGTGAGGAAACGTAGAGCACGACTATGAGTCTAGCTACAAGACTCTTTAATAAAGAAAAGCGCTCGTGGGAGGCAACCCATGTTTAATTGTTTGCTTGTTAGTGTCTTATATCTTTTATTAATTGTTTATCCTCATGTTTAAATTTGTAAAATGCTTTATTTTGTCTTTAACCTCGTCTTAATTACATATAAAGGTATTTTACATAAGGGATAAGTGTAGGAGGATTACACACGCTTTCAAAAGAAACGTAAACATAAGAATAACAATTAACTAAAAGATATATATGTTTGTTTGTTCGAGTCAAATGCTTGTATCGAGTCATAATGGATGTTTTGCGAAATTTTCCAGATTCTAAAGATGTAAATTTTCCGAATTTTTCCGTAAAATCGCAGACGCTTTTTGTCGATAACCTGACGGCCAGATTGCAACTGACGGCATCGTGAAGGAGTAAAACATCGATTACTTTTTCTCGCTTTTCGAGCTATTTATAAATTTTGGAATTTTCCGTGTCTTAATTTTCTTAGAAATTCAGTAAACATCCATCCCACAAGCATTATATCCTAGTTTAAATCGAGTCTTATATATATTATTACCGCCGATTTTACGCGAATGTTTCGTTTGTTTTCTTCAAGTGTGCGAGTTTAGTTTGTCAAGAAGAAGTTACATAAGATTGGAAGGAGCTTTTCACGCAATAATTCTTCTTGAAAAGAATTTAACCACCACTTTACACGGATCCTACCGAGCTAATCGTGGGAGTATTAGTTTCTTCGCTTTTAAGTACCTTCTTTTATCATATCTTTGATACTTTCGGGAACATTGGGGACAATGTTCGGTTTAAGTGTAGGAGGAAAATAAAACGGAACTTTGAAACTATGCTTATCCTTGACTATTTGCTTTGTCTAATTGCATTTGTGTAATAAACCATGAGAAAATGTCGGTTAGGGTAATTTTGGCACCAAATTTAAAATTTTCATGACATATAGGAGTGGGCCATTAGTCTTAACAAAAGCGTCTCACGGATAGGAAGTTGTATGACTAGCACAAAACCCTTACCACCCAAATTCCACCCAAAATGTGAGGATCGCCTTAGATTAGTAGGAATAAAAGCATTCATCTTTAATGCTTAGAGTGTGAACCGTAGTATATTAGATTCTAGAACTTGTTTTGTGATGCATTCCGAGATCGCAAGTGAGGCTACACTTGTGTAGTTAGGAATAACTAAATGATAAGAGGCATTAGGATAACCCTTGTTTAATACCCGTAATATAATTACTTCTTCCACATCGGTTGAGTAATTCCCCACACCCTTTGCGTTGTACTCATTTTAGTACACGATACCCTAGTTAACCCCTCGAGCCTATCCTTTTCGCGGTTCTCGTGATATTTCGGTTTTCCGAATACCAATGAAGAGCATTGTTTACACCCCACCCCCAAATATACACCCAAATCGCTTAGCCTACCCCTTATGCACTCACTTTTAGTGCAAATATTTGTTATCACCCTAAACCCTTAGTTCAATTATCCGGTTGCTTGCATGAGTTGCTAAGTCGAGTCATATCCTTTGTATACGATTTGGGATGATTGGGATTCATGGGAAAAGTAAAGTTTATGAAATGACGGGAAGGGAACGTTAAATTCAAATTCCCTTTGTTTGCGTAATAATGTACCCCAAGTGTTTTGATCTTTTCAAATCGGGTCAAATTAGTATTAGAGTAATAAAACTCAAGTGTAGGGATATGCTTATAAATCCCTAGTATTTTGATGTTATTTTAAGGGATGGTAGAGTAAAGTGTATGAAAAAAAAAAAAAAAAAAAAAAAAAAAAAAAAAGAAAATAAAAAAAATAGAGTGAAAAAAAAAAAAAAAAAAAAAAAAACGGCTACCATCCTACATCTATCCTTTAAATTTATGTTTATTTATTTCGCTTATCTAGAGTTTAGAGTGTCGAGTCTTGGCTTAGCAACGCCATTCTTCATATGCGCTAACATAAAGATTTTGACTTACCACCACTAAATAGCCTATCCCACCAAACCCTTATTTCCCTACCGTAAGCCTAACGTTACAACCATTTAAAGACCTCTTTGATAGTCTTTCCTAGGTGCTTACGCCAAAGCGATGGAGGTTTGATCTATTCTCAAGCCTATGGTAATCTATGTACTAGGACCGTTAATGAGTGTTTATCTTCCATTTCCTATATTGTTATATTTCATTTATACACCGAGAGAGATGTGAGTATCCAAACACCCCATGTGAGGTGCTAGTATGTAATTTCCGTGCTTGTTATGATTTTTATGGGCTTATATGTGTTGTGGACCGTTTTGAATTAATGCTTGCATGACCCCAACTTATAAATTAATTGGCTAAAAGCACATTTGCTTGAGGACAAGCAAATAACAAGTGTAGGGATATTTGATAAGGTTTTAAAAGGTACCATTTTGAGGGTCATTTAAGTCCTTATTTGATCACTTTTGTATCCGTTATTGCTTAATATCGTTCCTTTTCACTTTTAGGTCTCGTGAAGGCAAAATGTCGGAATGGCACTTATTTGGACGAAAAGGCGAATATATGAAGAAAATGGCCAAAGTCGAAATCGAGACACTCACGCTTCTTTGAATGTAGAAGGCGACGCGTCAAAAGCTATTTGCGACGCCGTCCTGTAATTATTGTGACGACGAACCCAAACTCGTATTTTCAAGAGACGGGCGCCTAGTAGTGAAAGAGTAGGTCGTCGCTACTCGCACGGCCTAGATGCAATCCGACGACGCCGGAAGCTGAATAGGACGGCGTCACGGACATAAGGTGACGCCGTCGCAGTTAACGTGGCCAAGACGAAACCCTAATGAGCGGCGACACGACGGCGCCACTAAACATAAGGTGACGCCGTCATAATTGTAATCTTATATATAGAATCCGAATTTTCGCCTTTGTGTGGAGAGTCTTTGGAGTAAAACCTAAAACGAACCTAAGGTGTCTTGTACAAGATTTTAGGGTTTTAAACCCTATCTTACACCAAGATAAGTCTTTACTTCATTAATTCAATTATGTCTTTGATTATTTGTGTGTATGCTTGCATGTTCTCCATGTCCAAGCTAATTTATTTGTGTGTTTGCTTAGGAAGTATGAAACTTAATTATTAAATATTGATCGGTTGTTTCTTATCTTAGTTGATTAATGATCTAGTAGTGTGATAGATCATTCATTGTGCACTTAATGCTTGATTCATCTTTGTGAACCCTAGAGTATAATTACCGAGTAATTGTAGTCTAAACCATCCCAAGAGCGCCTTAGAGTAGGAGTCTATAATCTCTAGTGGGTTTGTAGACAAGACCCTTTGGTAAGTTCAAGAGTTAGGAGAAACGCATACCCTACAACTTTAGACACACAACGCAACTAGGACTAAGACGTGACACTCAACCATCAATAGGAGATAATTAAGGAGTAATAAAAACTAAGTAAACACATCTTTAAACTATCATACGAGCACACATTAATTAGACATAGACTCCCACAACCTTAGTTTAGATAATTAGATAATAGTAGAGTAATCGGTAGAAATACCAACCCCCCCAAATCCAATACCCGAGATTCGTACCTTTCCATTTTCATAAAATATAAAAAGATAAAAAATAATCTTCCTCAACCTTAACCTTAGCGTAGTAACTCCCTACTAGCATTCCTATTCCCCTAGAGAACGATATCAATACCCGTGGCTTACCCTAATTACTACACTACAACGATTAGGTTCACTGCCTAGGGTGTTATAAAACTTGCTCGAAGAAAAGGAAGTTCCTTTGACCCCGAACGACGCGTGTAGCGTTATCACACACTATGCTGTTAACACTCTCGAAGTTCAAACTTGTAAGTGCCGGAATCCGCTTATTACTAACCTTTCTTATGTTTTCTTCTTATGGAAGCTCTGGTGCGGACTGATCGTGCAGATTATTCACATGCTCATACCAACATCATCACTAATGGAAGTTCTCTCAAAAGGCAACACAAAAGTCAGAATGATTCTTCGTCAAGTTAAAGAATCTACAAAGTTAAAGACTAAGAGAACTTCATCATTACTGTAATCCAACGTTAAAGAGCATGTGAGCATGTTGAAGAAAGACGTGGAGGCACTGGAGCAACGAAGCTGACCTGATGCAGACAACAACAACATACTATCACTACCATCACAAAGAACAAATATCAATGAACAAAGAAAATGATGACGTCAAAGCAGAACTTTTCAAAGGAAACAATTTCTCTACACTGGGGAGATTGTTCGAATCAATGCAATTCTTCTCACAAGAAAGATGAATTGTTAGGATATGAAAGTGTTGAAGAATGTTAAAGTACTGAATATTAACAAAGTCTTCGAAAGTCAAAGCATCGCTAAAGAGAAAGTCAAATCATTGTTGAAGTGAAAGTACTGCAAAGCTAAAAAGACTGTTTGTTTCGTTTATGGAAAGCTTTGTTTATTCTATGTTTAGATTACTTGTTGTACAAGGATACAAATTGTAAACTGACTAGGGTTATCCTTGAGCCTATAAAAGGACCCCTAGATTGGCATTAGAAGTAAGAGTTTTAGAGAAGAGTTTTAGAATCATAAAGTACGATTATTATTAGAGTTTTAGAGTTGTTAAAGAATGCATAATAAGCGATTTAGAGTTATAAATAAAAGTTAAAGTTATATTCTTCTTAGATTTATTAAGTAAATTCGCGTACTTAATAAAGATTACTCGTTGTTTCATTGTTAATAACTTAGATTTATCCGAGGTTATCAAACCTTAACAAGCTATTTAAGTTAGTTTGGTTAGAGTACATCGATCCAACAAGTGGTATCGAGCTTGTGTGGAAACTCGACTAAGAAGAAACCCTAAAACCTAAAGATGTCGATCGATGCTGCTCCACCACCTTCCATCACCTCAATGAGGATACCACATTAAGAAGGAGAATACGACCTATGGAGCATGAAGATGAGGTAGTACATTGCAATTATGCACTCAACCACTATGGAATATAATTATCAATGGTAATGAAGTCATTCCAACCTATTAACATTCCCCGGACAACCCAAAGCACCTAAGGCGATCTTACCAAGAGCAACATTAAGGAATCAAGAGAAGACACTCAACATTCTCTTTGTCTCGCCATTCCGATGGTCATCTTCTCAAGTTCTATGATGCTAAAGATGCAAAGCAACTCGGGCGCTCTCAAGACAAGGTTTGAGGTAATGATGCTTCTAAAAGATGCACAGAAATCTGCTGGCTAGCTTGAAACATTCACCGTTGGAGAAAGAGAAACCTTGATGTCGCTATGATAGATTTCAAAACCTTCTCAAAGATGTTGAGCTATACAATGCGAGGTTTCATTGAAGATGCTAATCTCAAGTTCTTATGAGTCTCGCATCGACATGGCATGTGATAGCTACAATGATCGAGGACAACCCGGTTTGATGTTATGGACTTTGATGATCTCTATAATCATCTCAAGGTGTATGAGCATTAGATGAATGGCCAAACCAGCCCAAATCTCATAGTATTGCCTTTGTGTCATCTCGAAAGAGGCGCGATTCCACCAAAAGTAATCGCTTCTCCTACTCAAAGCATCGCTGCTCAAAGTATTATTTCCTATTCTACCCCACTATTCAAAGAAGCCCCACCAACCATCCACTCGGATGAAGTTGTATGCTCTTCTTTGCACAAAGAAGCTTCTACCGCCACTTATGAAGAAGATCTCTCACAGATTGAAGAGGATGCTCTTGAAGAAATTGATATCGTGGCAAGTTGCTATGATCAACGCAAGGATAAAGAAGTTTATGAAGAAGACAGGAAGAGGCATTGACTTCAAGCCAAAACAGGAATCACTTTTGACAAATCCAAGATTGAATGCTTCAATTGTCAAAAGATCGGACATTTTGCAGGGAATATAGGTTTGCTAAATATCAAGCAAACAGATGACCGAGAAACCAAAGCTAGAGATGAAAGAAATTCGTTATAGAAACAAAAGCTTTGGTTGCTCAAGAGAATTTATCGAGTTTGACCTGAGGCCGAGTTTGATGATGAACCAAGAACCATCAGTATGGTAGCAATGGAGGATTCCGTGGAAGAATTTGACCGAGCACGCCTTTCGATGAGGAACCTGGACATGCTGCTATGGAGTCTAAAGATGGTTTTGGAAGCTATGACTGGAGCATGGAGAATGAAGATGATCCTGTTCTATTTGCTATGATGGCTATTTCACCAAGCTCGTCCCCTATCTCTGAGGTATGCTCAAACTGTCATGACTTTTATCAAAAAGTCCTTAATAGTTATGTGATTGAAAGAGATAATTGTATAAAAGCTAGGTCTGAGGTATCAGGTTATCAAATAACCTTAGAGTCTATGGAAGCCAAAATTATAACACATGAAACAAATGAAATGGTTTGGGCAGAAAAATATGAACAACATGATTATCTCATTAAAATTAAGTGAATGGAAGTTAAATTGTAAGATTTCAAATTGACAAACCGACTAAGGAAAGAGATGACTTGTTAGCTAAGTTTGATGCCCGAAAGAATCTGGTCTTTCTCATGTTTCTTATGTTCAAAAACAAAGAAGGGCTTACAATAGGACCGGTCTTGAGGATATAACCACTAGTGATGATGAGCTTATTAACTATGTTGACACATCTAGTAATGAGGAATCATTTAGTGAATCACCTCGAGAATATAACAAAGACAAGGGTTATCATGATGTTCCACATCCCACCGGTAGTCATCAACCCATAAGACCGATGTTTCTCGCTTTGGTGTAGACAACCTAGAATTTAGAAAGAAGCTTATTGGTCAATCTAGGTCTCGAAACCCAACAGAAACAGTTGAGACACCTACGGTAGATGATGCTAAAAGTCAGCAAGATTTCACCTCAGTATCTTGCACCTCAAAGCATCATACACCTTCAGTAGACCTTTAAGAAAACCTTTAACACTCATACTAAACCTTTTGGGATAATTTTGGTCAAAACAGTTTTAATCATTCCCTAGAAATCGAATAGGTTTGGTAATACATTTAGAAGAAGAAATTTTGGGATTACAAAACAAAACTCTGTTTGTTTGTTTTAGTCCCGATCATTTGATTAAGGACCGTGACTTACATTCGTAATACCTAAGTAAGTTCCCTAAGAATGATCTATCAACCAAAACCAAGAGTAAGCATATCACTTGGAATTATTCAAATAGGGTCAACCATAGAAACTTCTCACCGAGAAGACCTTTTCAAAACCTCAAGCACCTTCAAACACTTTCCAAGGTATCATAAGCAAAATACAAGATTCCTCAAAGTCTTGCTTCGCCACTAAACACCTCTTGGAATAGAAGTCCTAGGAGACCTAATTACTATCAATCTAGAAGGAGTTACAATTCCGTAAGAGTAGCTAGATCAAGGGACTCTACACCGAAGTTAAAACTAAATGGGTTAAGAAGGAAAGTAATCGATGATGAACAAACAAGATTTCAACAAGTATCGTGAAACAGATATTTTTGATAAAGATGATTTTGTGGTAAAAGAAAAGGAGATTTTGTTGAAAAGAAAGCTTTCTTTGAAAATTCACCACAAGTTTTAAAACCAAAGATAATGCTTGATTATGTCTACAAAATCGTGAAGATTACATACTCAAAGAATTTGAGTATGTTACTCCACAAGGGAACACAAGTCAAGAATGGCTTGGGTTCCTAAAAGACACTAACTTTTCTATCTTTGTGCGTGGCAACCCGAGGAGGAGCTTAAAGATCATCTTATTGTGGATAGTGGTTGCTCGAAGTATGACAGAGACAAGGAGATTCTGTCATATTTTAGATCTATTTGTGGAGGAAGAGTTGCATTTGAGAATGATCCCAATTGAGGAAGAATAATCGGAAAAGAACCATCAAGACAGGGAGCATAGACTTTGAGAATGTTAGATATGTAAAGGAGCTCAAGTTCAACTTATTTTCAAGATCTCAAATATGTGATAAAAGCATCCGTGTTATTCACTTGATTACGTAATGTCTCATCCTTTCCCTAAGTTCAAGCCTGTTGATAATAGCTTGGTAGTACTTAGAGTACCAAGAACCAATGATGTGTACAATCCGGATATGAAGAGTCTTCATTCTTCCGGGAGAGCTACATGTTTAGTGGCAAAAGCAACATCCGAAGAAGCACATCGCTGGCATAGAATATTGGGCCATGTAAATTTCAAGAATATCAACAAACCGGTCAAAGGAAATTTAGTTAGAGGTTTACCTTCAAAGACTTACAAGAATGATCACTCCTGCTTGGCGTGCAAGAAGGGTAAAACACAAATCTTCATGTAAGAAGCTTGAGGAAAGGATTATTAGAGAACCATTGAGTCATACATATGGATTTATTTGGACTGTTGTAATTTCAAGTCTAAACAAGAAAAAATATCGCTTGGTTGTGATAGATGATCGCAGAGATTCATTGGGTATTTTCTTAGGATTTAAAGATGATACTTTGATGCTATCCATAATCTTATAATAGCACTTGAAAACCAACTAAGACTTAAGGTTAGAGGTATTAGATGTGATAATGGAACTGAATTCAAGAACAAACTTATGGATGCGTTTTGTGCTAACAAAGGAATCAAGAGGGATTTCAGCATTGCAAGAACATCACAACAAAATGGAGTTGCAGAGAGAAAGAATAGGACTTTGATTGAAGCAGCCAGAACTATGCTTGCATTCACTTTACCTATTTAATTTTGGGTCAAGTCAAGTACCGCTTGCTATGTGCTTAACAGAGAATCACCACAAAACCTTAGACGAAGACACCTTATGAGTTATCGATGGGAATTAAACCCAACATACGATTTCTAAAGCCTTTGGATGCCCTCTCACTATTCTCAATACCATTGATAAGTTGGGCAAGTTTGATGGCAAGTCGGGAGAAGGTTATCTATTAGGTACCGCACCAACAACAAAGGCTTTAGAGTGTACAACAGTAGTCACCAAGAAGGTTTAAGATTGTCTTTATGTTGAATTTTAGAAGATCAAGACAATCGGAAGGGTAAAGGTCCCATTGGATGTTTAACCTTGATGTTTTGACTCCTTCTATGAACTATGTACCGGTAGAGACGAAATCAACCCCGTATACACATCAAGAAGATTTACAAGATGTTGTTCATGGAGTCCATATTAGACCGATGTTGTTCCCGATGAAGAACCAATATCTGTTGAACCAAAGAAAAGCATCGATGCAACAAAATCCTCATTGTCTGTTGAGGATCAATCTATTCAAGATGAACTAAATCGATGCTTTTTCAAGATGTTTTAGCACATTCTTATGATGATGAATGAGAAGAGCTTATGAGGAAGAAAGAAAAAGACAAAGACTGCAGAGTTCACTCACGCACTTTGGTTGACAAGATTGATCAAAGCATCTTGCACTGCTGATGACACTTTGATGATTTGGATGATCCAACCATGCCCGGCTTAGAAGATATCGATGATAAGTATGATGTCAAGGTATTTTCACAAATTCCAATGCGTGTCGATTACACAAACTGGATGATGACTATGAAGTTCCATGCACCGCCTTTAAAGTTCATAAAGACCATCCTCTGGTCAAATTATTGGACCTTCTTCTCAAGGAGTGCTTACAAGAAACAAAGCTAAGGGTTTTCTACACCTCACAATGCTTTACTTAGCTTTGTTTATAAACAAAACAGTGAATCACAAAGATCATCAAACATGCTTGTTCACTTGCTTTATCTCTCAAGAAGAACCCAAAATATAGCTCGTGCATTAACTAAGGAGAGTTGGGTTGAAGCTATGCAAGAAGAACTTCTTCAATTTAAACTTCAAGAAGTTTGGGTACTATGTGATCTACCGATGGAAAGAAGGTAATTGGTACAAGATGGGTGTTCGAGTCAAGAGAGATGAAAGAGGAATGTCATCAAGAACAAGGCAAGGTTGGTTGTACCAGGCTGACAAGAAGAAGGAGTATATTATGATGAAGTATTTGCTCGTAGCAAGGATTGAAGCAATTCAATCTTTCTTGCTTTTGCATCCTATATGGGATTTCGTGTTTATCAAATGGATGTCAAGAGTGCCTTTTATATGGCAAGTTTACGAGGAGGTATATGTCAAATAGCCTCCGGTTTTGAAGATCCCACACATCCTAACAAAGTCTACAAGGTGGTTACGGCTCTTTATGGCCTTCATCAAGATCCTAGAGCTTGGTATGAGAGGCTCTCTACTTTCTTATTGCAACATGGTTACGTAAGGGAGCTATTGACAAGACTTTGTTTATTAAGAGACAAGAAGGATATCATGTTGGTTCAAGTATATGTAGATGATATCATATTTGAGCTACCAAACAACCCATGGTCAAGGATTTTGAGCAACCGATGCGAATGAATTTCAAATGAGTTCAATGGGTGAGTTAACTTTCTTTTGGGACTTCAAGTTAAGCGGTCAAAGGAGGGTATTTTTATCACCAAGACAAGTATGTATCCGACATACTTAAGAAGTTCAACTTTGATGCTATGAAGCCAAGAACTACACCTATCAAGTCTATCAACTCACCGGAAAAGATGAAGATGGACAACTGTTGAAGTCAAGTTATACTGGATCCATGATTGGTTGTCTTATGTATCTCATCGCATCTAGGCCCGATATCATGTTTGCCGTTTATCTAGGTGCAAGATATCAAGTCTCACCAAAAGTCTCTCACATGAATGCAAAGAAACGGATTTTAGTTATTTGAAACAACAACCTAAGTTGGGGTTGTGGTATCCAAAGGATTCACCTTTTCACTTGGAAGCTTTTTCGATAGTGATTATGCAGTGACAACTATGATGTAAGATCAACCATGTGGATGCCAATATCTTGGAAGAAGATTAGTCTCATGGCAATGCAAGAAGCAGACTATTGCAAAGAACATCCTCATCAAGGTAATATGGGTCACGCAAGTCGCTGTGGACAAGTTTTGTGGATGCGAATCAACTCTTGGACTATGGGTTCAATTTCAAGAATACTCCTATCAATATTGATAATGAGAGTATCATTTGCATTGTGAAGAATCCAGTTTATCATTCCAAGACCAAACATATTCAGATTAGGCATCACTTTATCAGATATTGTTATAAGCACAGGCTTATCAATGTAGTCAAGGTTCATATGGATGATAATGTAGCTGACTTAGTCACCAAAGGCTTTGATGCTTCAAGATTCAATCACTTGGTGGTAAGCATTGGCATGATTAATTATCGAAATTTGATTTAAGGGAGGACTATTTAGTGTAAGTATAGTCCCATGCATTGTTTGAGGGAGGATATTCATGTTTATCTATTGTATTTGCTATTGAAAAGAGGAGACCGAAAGTACCGCTGAAAATCTCGCTTTTGGAAGTCTCGCATACGTGTCGTATCAAAGCATCGCTCCAACAGTAATATTGAGGGTAACTACTACTAACAGTAACTTTGTTATTAAATGTGTGATTTTTAAATCTCGCCTATAAATAACTACTCCTAATTTCCTCTCATATTGATATCTTATAATCTTTCCATATTTCTATCTCTTTCACCCATATTATTCGCTATATCACTTTCGTGAACACATATCATAAATGGCAAATCGTAATACGCTTTCAAAACACAACATGGTGGCGAATTTAGACAAGACCAAGCTAATGAGATCTTTCATGATATCATTGATTTTCTCACTGGTCGCCAATTAGCTATGCACTTTAGTGGAACCGGATATGGTTGAGCCCTGATTCAACAATTTTGGGCAACTGCTAGGTTCATATAGAGAATGATGATTCATATATTCAAGCAACGATTCTTTGGAGAACTATGAAAGTTACTGAAGCCTCTATTCGTGAAGACTTATTATTTGATGATGAATAAGGGGCTGTTCGTTTTGATAAGCAACTGATTTGGGATACATTTAGCAACATTGGTTATGAAGGGTCCTTAATCGAACAAACATTCAGAAACCCTTATTTTGTCCTCAATGGAAGTATTTGGTTCATGTACTACTTCATTGTATTAGTGCTAAAAGTACATCATGGAGCAATTTGGGTCTAACATAGCATCCGCTATAGTGGGATTAGCTACGATCAAATTTTCAACTTTTCAAGGCGATTCTAGATGGAATGCTCTCACAAATATCTCATGGTTCAAGATGGTTGATGTATCGATCCACAAGAAAGCAGTCAAGCTAAATCACTCAAGCTCGCCACTTGTGAATGGCGCATCGTAATCGCCTTAAAACCGCTCAAACACGAATGCAATGAAGATCGGGAGAGTATAGTGTTTCCCAGTCGTTAAGTCCCAACGAGTCATGCGAGAATAGTCAAACGTGTAGTGATCGAGGATTTGAACGGAAAGGATTTTGATTTATTATAACTACGTAAAAGCCCATAAACTACAGGGCTTAAATGCAAATTAAAGAAAGTTAAAAGATAAAATCTATTAAATAAACGCTATCACTATATTTAAAATGATGTTTTGTTTTATGTTTTATAAACCGAATTAAAACTACGTTACGCATAAGTAAAAACGTGAAAATTACACAATATAAATCCTAAAAATATGAAAATACATTTTACAATCCTAATGATAAAAGAAAATTTATAGAAAAGAAAATTATTTTTATAACTATTTATCTAATTATTATTAATTAAAACTATTTTAACTATTTAATATCGACCTAAAATACAAGAAAATAGGAAATAAAGCTAGAAAAATAAAATTAAGACTTAGAAAATCTAAAATATCAAAATAGAATTTTCAAAACTATTTTGTATTTTTCTCGATTATTTTTCTATTTTTATGAATTTTAAACTATTAAAATTACTTAAATTATTTAAAAATACAAATTTAACTAAGAAAATATGGAAAAATATTTTTTCTCTTTATATTTATCTTAACTTAAGAAAATTGAAAATTATTTTTTTGAAGCTTTTCTTAATTTTTTGTATTTAAAGCAAATTAAAAATGCTTAAAAACTAATTTAAATTAAGAAAAATAGCAAATCAACTTAGAAAAATCTGAAAATTTCAGGAAAACTCTAAAATTATATTAGGAAGCTATGAAAAATGGAAAAACATGGGGTTATGTGGAAGGATTTGAAACTGAAGTACAAAGGGCTTATTAATAAGCTCTTGAATAAGCCAAATAAACAAAATAAACCACCAACTGATTACAGAAGTTCTAAACTGCTAAAATACACCAAATGCAACTAAAAACAACAAGTTGTAGCCTCTGAGATGCCAAATCAATAGATTTGATATTTTGAGTAAATGAGCTAGAAACGATTTTGGGACACTACTTTAAGCCCAAGAAATAGCACTCAAATAAGCTAGCAACTAAAACCAACACTTGTAACTTACACTAGACCTGGGTGGGAACATGTAAACCAAAAGGAGACTTGGAGAAGCTATACTAAGCTTTGTACAAGCTCAAGAACTCAGATAACCCCGTGCAGATTTGATGCCCCTGAGGGATTTGGTATCATTTTAACAAGCTAGTAAGGGGCTTATAAAAATTAACAAAATATACAAAAATCACTATAAGAAAATAGACCAAGGGAAGATTTTAAAACAACAATATTCACTAAAAATGACCCAAGAATGAGCCCATGAAAAATACACTCAGTTGAGCTCAAAACTGAGTTTTACCATAATTTGACTTTTGAAGAAACTGAAAAGTTGACTAAAATCAGATTTGAAGCTAATTTGTGGATTGATAATGATGTATTATGATGAAATGAAGTTACTGAAAGCTAGGTTATGGTATGTTAAACACAAAAAGAGATTTTGTTTTTACAAAAACTTAACAGATAAACTGTTAAGACAGTTAACACATGAAATTGACTTTTAAGATTCTAAGGCTCATTTAACTGAATCACATGAGTCTAAATGGTTGTTTTAAGACAGATAATGCAATTGTCTAACACAAACAAAGATTCAAACTCAGATTAACATGCTAATCCAAACACCCTTATTAACCACTGATTTGAGCTTTTAAATGAAACTACATACTAAACTAGCTAAGATTATGGATCAACAGAGATTATATGACTACAATACACTTATGTTAACAAGTTAAAGCTAGTAAAGATCACAGATACACCTATGACCATAAAATGCAAAACCGACTTGAATCTTGAAATGAAACAGAACTTACAACTGTCACCGGTGTGCGTTTCTAAAACCAAACCCAATTCTAATCTATCCTAGTCTATTTAAAACCCAAATCAACCTCTCAGATCTACCATTATCCTTTCCAAGACTTGCTTGACCAACAAATCAATCTTAGTTGACTTTTATTGACTGGGGACAAAGTTGCTTGAAAATGATTCCAAAGCTTGTCAAAAGCTAAAGTAAGCTTAAACAAGCTTGTTTGATTTCAATATAAGCTTATGAGAAGCTTTGACATAAAAATTGAAACTAAAACTTTCACAAAGGAACAAGAAAATTTGGAATTTATATAAAAGCTTGGATTGATATTCAAAACACATTACAAGGATATTATAACTTAAATGAAATACATAGAACTTGAAATTACAACCTTTTGCACTGAACTAAGACATTTTAAAGAAAAACGACATTAAGAAAATTAATAAAACTAACTACTACTTGTTTCCTCTTTCTTCTTCCTCTTTATACTTCAAAACTCTTCCACGTGTCCTCTAGAGTGTTTCCACCACTTTTGAGCCAATGGGTGACTTTTGAGCGCTTTTGCCTTTTGATGATTTTGGGGAAAGGCACCATTTGACTTCTAGCCCCGAATTTGCGGTGTAGGGTGGTGGAGTGTAGGTATGATGAGTGTGGAGTGAGGGATAAGGTGAGGTTGATGGGAGATGTGGCAGGGAGGGTTGCAGGCTTTGCAGCCTAGTGGAGAAGGAGGAAACCACAAGGGAGGGAAAGGGTGGAGTTGATCGAGTGGTTTGACCAGGGGTCAAAAAGCAGGAAAGGGTCACATTGGTTTTTGGTGAGGTCCAAAATGGGATGGCAGGGGTCATTTGGGTTTGAAGGGTCTTAATTACACAAGGACTAAATGTGTAATTCTGAAATTATAAGGACTTAGGCTGCCACTTTAACAAAGATGTTCCAAGGACTTAAAGTGACAATCTTCAAAAGTACAAGGACCAAACTTGCCATTTTCTAATTTTCCAGGGGCCAAACTTGACAATTTCAAAAGTTCAGGGACCTTTTCTGCCATTTGACAAAAGATTTATTCAAGGACCATTTTTGACAAGTTAAAATATTTCAGGGACCTTGAATAACATTTTTCTTTATTTAGATTTACCAGGGACTGCTTTTGACAACTTTTGAAACTTGGGGACTAAAGCGCCAATTATGCAAATTTGATACGCTTTTCACCGATTTTGACATTTTGCATTTAAAACACATAAAACACTTTTTGTGATATTTTAATCATTTTGATACATTTCGAGTGTTTTCGGATGTTTTGCGTTTAAATGGTACAAAATGATGAGTATTTACACACTCATCAGTATCCAAGGTTTATTCAAGTGTTTCTGAACAAACAACTTGCTGATATACCTAAGCCTACTGATCTACTACCTGCTGTGGTGCAACTAGCCAAGATCTTTACGTTTATGGCAAGGAAGAATGATTTATTCACTGGCAGGGACACTTCATTGACTACTTCAATGATGGAGATTGTTCAAGCTATTAGAGATGAGGTCAGCACTAGTGATGAAAGAGAAGGTAACGCTTCTCAAAGTGTCGCATCTCAAGAAATTTCAACACAAGGTACCGTCAGCATGATTCGATGTTAATGAAGGTACGAAGTTTCTCCTATCTCATCCCACCATTCTACTCCTCCAAAGGCATCACCGTAACAAGATGTTCCTATATTCTCATCATCTTCCGAGGAGATATTGTTCCTATACCACCGAAGATTAGTGTTAGATAATTATACTCGACAAGGGCGATGGTCGATTGCGTAAATCTTTTGATAAACAAAGCTACTAAGATTAAGAAGTTGAAGCTTAAGTTTAGAAGATTAAAGAACTTTGTATGGCCATTGGTTACACATCACAAAGTTATGGGTCAAAGCCGAAGAAGAAGCGAAGGCATTTAAAGAAGACCTCCAAAGGCAAAGGTTCCACAAAGATTCTTCCGTCTAATTGGGAGGAATCTAAAGAATAGAATTTGAAAGAAGATGTCAATTTCATGAAGAAAAGGAGAATGAACCTCAAGGTAATCAAGAACAAGTCAACATTGAAAGTACTTGGAGGAAGAGGACTAAGGTTCAAAGTATCGATGATCAAGGTACTAAAGATCAGCATCGCTTTTCAACAAGGAACCTATAGGCAGGAATTGATTACTCTAAGGGTATTAGATTTTGAGGAGGAAGCTAGTCCTTCAACAGTTATACCAGAAAAGGAAGCTGATACACCTAAACCTATACATACAGCAAGTGATGATGAAACCATTGCTGAAATCTTGCATGATTTATCTAAACCAAAGGGTGTTAGCATTCTAGGATTGCAAGAAGAGGAACAACCAAGAGCTTCTCAATCTGTTATTGATCCAAAAGATAAAGGAAAGGGCAAGTTAGTAGAGACAAAGAAGAAAAGAAACCTACTTTAGCACAAATAAGAGTCAGCTCAAGTTGCTATGAACGAGAAGCGATTATAAAGATACAAGTCGAGTTGAATGTCAAGTTGATAATGAAGAAGCTATAAATGAAGAAGCGCCTAGGAAATTACAAGAAGAATTGAATGTCAAGTCATTATACCATCACCTCTTCCTATTTCTTCTACCAAGAAGACCAAATCTTGCTAAACAAAGGAATGCAATGATGGCTTATTTGAAAAGTCGAGGATATATTGGATTGAACAAGTTGAATTATGTTAATATGAAAGAATTGTATGAAGCTGTTATAGAGGCTTATAAGAAGAGTGTTGAAGATATCAAAGATTATAAATATGATGATGTTCAGAAAGAAGATGTTAAGAAAGGAAGCTTAAAGAGAAAAAGAAAATCTGAAGTTAAAGATCAACAGCAGTCAAAGAAAGTTGAGTTAAGGTCTGATACTGATGATGAACTAAGGAATTACTTAAGGATTGTAGAATTTGAGTATTCTAAAGATGATGATAAAATGAAGATGAACAAATCTCCAATAACCACTTTTGAAGTTGTAGAGTCAAAGGATGGAAGTTATCGATGTTTCATAGAGAAGATGAAAGTTTCGAACATTCAACATGTTATGGTATCTATTGCACATAATAGATGGGGTGGATTTATTTCATTTATATCATTTGGTGCGTAGATTATTTTGAACATAATACATCGAAGGAGTTGGTTTAGTTTTACTGGGGATCTCACAACCGTTTGGGAAATCAAGAACAAAGCAATCTTGAGATTTGGAAGAACCAAGAAGCTTGGGAGATTGTTAGTTGAGATTCTTTGAAGAATGGAGTACATGTTTTAGAATTAGAAGATGGGACTATGATTCACATGCTAGCGAGAAGAAGATATCCACTTATAGCGATCTTATGAGGAGAATGCTAGAGCATGGAATGAAAGTTGAAGAAGACAATGAAATTGCTCTTATGGTCATTAAATTGTTTATCCGATGGACTACTATGGTCGATGATGATGAATAACGGTATGAATTTTAATTGAATAAATTATATGATCAAACAAGATTTCATCAAAGCATCGCTGCGCTTTTAAACCGCTTAATGATTTTTGAAAACTTTTGTTAAAGTGATAAATATTTTGAAACAAAGGTTAAGAGAAATAAATGGTTTTTGAGATGGTAACACCAATAGGTTATCAATCCACCATGGTTACAAAAGGATTGGCTAATCCGTGAGCAAACCATTCGTAAAGATATCTCAAATTTGTTTTATAGTTGACAACTTGCTAATAAGTTGTGTGGTAATCAACTCACCATATCAAGAATGTGAAGAGTTGGCTAGCCCACAAGAAAATGGCTTGTGGTAAAGGTGGAAAACCATTATATGGTAATTAGTTCACCATAGATGAAAGAACTAACTAGTCCAAAGGGTACGTTTTGGTAAAGACAAATCAAATCATGATAGTCGATGATTTGCTAAAAATCATATGGTTATCAATGTACCATGATCTTACACATCAAAACATTTGGCTACTCCAGTTAATGGCTTTCAGAAGAGACATTAAATCCATTAAATTTTCAATGATTCACCTCTCACAAGAGTTTACACACCGGATATGATGAGAATAGACCGAAACTTAAAACCTAATTAATGTACAAACTGTCTTATGTTGCCGAAAAGATGGAGTATTGCTAAATGTTCAAAAGAGATTACTAATCAAGGATGCTAAAAGAATAATTTCTAAAGAATACTTTGATAATAATGATATAAGCACGTAGTTTACAAAGATACAATCCAAAGACAAAGACACAATCTTTCCTTAAAGATGGAGTCATAAAGATAATTATAAAGGAACTTGAAGTCAAGCAAGTAGAATTCAAGTTAGGGAGGATTGTTGGATATGAAAGTGTCAAGAATGTTAAAGCATCAAGATTAACAGCATCGGAAAAGTCAAAGCATCGTTGTCGAAGTCAAAGTAATGCGCAGCTAAAAAGACTGCTTGTTTCGCTTATGGAAAGCTTTGTTTATTCTATGTTTAGATTACTTGTTGTACAAGGATACAAATTGTAAACCGACTAGGTTATCCTCGAGCCTATAAAAGGACCCCTAGATTGGCATTAGAAGTAAGAGTTTTGAGAAGAGTTTTAGAATCATATAGTACGATTATTATTAGAGTTTTAGAGTTGTTAAAGAATCGCATAATAAGCGATTAGAGTTATTAATAAAAGTTAAAGTTATATTCTTCTTAGATTTATTAAGTAAATTCCGCATACTTAATAAAGATTACTCAAGGTTTCATTGTAAATAACTTAGGATTTATCCGAGGTTATTAAACCTTAACAAGCTATTTAAGTTAGTTTGGTTAGAGTACATCGATCCAACAAGAATGTCAAGACGCCAAAGCTACTATTACATCAACACCTTCACCGCTCACATCATCAATCACTAACACTTGGGGAGATTGTTGGAATCACTCCTAAACTAGAATTCATTTTTAGTAATCAATATGTAATAGTTAGCTTCATTAGGCCTTAATGTTTGTTATTAAGCTAAGGCTTATGTAGAAGTCCCATAAGCCTTGGCCCAAGTCCAATAAGGAAAGGAAGGGACTATGAGTGTTGCCCTAGCTCCCTCTCCTATAAATACCTTTGCAATACCCTCACTTGAGGGTTGGTTGTTCAATTTACTCTTTCACTATTACGCATAATCTTTCTCACATTCATACGCATAGTGTTTGGTAGTTGTTCATCCGATCTCTTCTTATCTCTTTCTTATATTGATGCTTGTGTTACTAATATGGTGACCTAACATACATAAATCGCTTTATGAATAAAGGACAAGTCGCCTCTTCTGGTACATTGCATCTGGACAGTTTTGACAAACCTCTACGAAGAACTTAACCACAAACCGCTTCCATGAACATCATTAACAAAGATATCGCACCATGCATAACAAAGCTTAAGAATCATTTAAAACGAAACATTTATAACAAACAAACTTATCATCAGTCAAACAGTTTATAACGAGTTAAAACCGATTAGCAAAATAGTTTAACAACACATTAAAACAGACAAGCAGTTCAACATAGCCCCATCCAATGATTCAACAAACAACATGTAGCAACAACGTAACCACATCAAACCGCACTATAGAACCAAACAAACCGCATAAAACCATGAAATAAACCACGAGAATCAACACAAACAACACAACCTAGGCTCTAGTACCAATTGTAGGATCGTGTATTTTATGTTGTTTAGATGATTCGGGTGGTCTTGGTAGATGATTAAACAAGAATGCCATTTTAGAGAGTTGAAAAGAGGAGAGGGTGTTTCTAGAGAGAGAAATAATCAACAAATGCAAGGTTAGATTAATGAGAAGCACCACCCTTCCCTTAGTGGGAAGGTTATTTATAGTTACAAACTAAACGCCCTCTTGTCGGGTTGTGGATCAGGCATACAGTGGGTAAAGACCCGTCCTTCCTCCACGGTGTTACACTAAGCTAAAATAAGCTAATAACTAACTAGTAAACTAACAAATAACGTTATGTCTACGAGGTAACTTATGCTAGATAATAGTTGGGGTGACCAACACTTCACAATGGAATTTCCAATTCCTAACATTTACGTAATTAAATACTCCAAGTGTTTTGATCTTTTCAATTCGGGTCAAATTAGTGTTAGAGCAATAAAAACTCAAGTGTAAGGATGCTCCTATAAATCCCTTATATTTTGATGTTATCTTAGAGGATGGTACAAGAAAAGTGTATGCAAAAAAAAAAAAAAAAAAAAAAAAAAAAAAAAAAGGCTATCATCCTACATCTATCTTTATAGTTATGTTTGTTTGTTTCAAGTTATCTAGAGTTTAGTGAGTCGAGTCTTGGCTTAGCAACGCCATTTTTTCATGCTTGTAACATAAGATTTTGACTTGCCACCACTAAATCGCCTATCCAACCAAACCCTTTGTTTCCTACCGTAAGCCTAACATTACAACCTTTTAAAGACCTCTTAGATAGTTGTTCCTAGCTGCTTATGCCAAAGCGGTGGAGGTTTGATCTAGTCTCAAGCCTATGGTAATCTATGTACTATGACCGTAATGAGTGTTTATCTTCCATTTCCATTTACTATATTTCATATACACCGAGAGATGAGAGAATCCAAACACCCTTGTGAGGTGCTAGTATATAATTTTGTGCTTGTTATGACTATTGCGGTGCCTTTACTTGTTGTGAATTATGTTAAACCAATGCTTCATGCCCCTAACTTATAAATTGATTGGCTAAAGCACATTTGCTTGAGGACAAGCAAATACCAAGTGTAGGGATATTTGATAAGGATTTAAAACGACATTTTAAGGGGTCATTTAAGCTTTTAATTGCCCACTTTTATATCCGATTACGCTTAATTTCATCCTTTTCACTTTTAGGTATCTTGGAAGCAAAATGTTGGAATGATGCATATTTGGACGAAAAGGAGTGAATATATGAAGAAAATGGCTAAGTCAAGATCGAAGAAACTCAAGTCGTTGGAATTGCACCGACGATCCCAATCAAAGGGCGACCGTCCCTTTATACTGAATTAAAATCTCAAGGCTCAAGAGACTTTTGCTAAAATACACTGACGGCGCCAGCTTTGAAGAGGAAGGGCGTCACGAAGACTTTTCATCTCGGTGGCCTAGATCCGTAATCAAACAACGCCCTATCGAAGCCCGACGACGCCACAACTACAACGTGACGTCGTCCCAATGATTACTTGCCAAGATGAAAACCCTAATGACGGCGATCGATGGCGTCCCACCTATAAGCGACTCGTCGCAAGTGTAAAATTATATATAGAAATCGAATTTTCGATTTTAAGGAGGTAGACTTGTGGAGTAAAACCCTAAACGTTTGTAGTCCGACTTGGATAGTATCTTAGAGTTCTCAAACCCTATTTTACATCAAGATAAGTGTTTTACTTCATTAATTTCATTATGTCTTCCATTGAATGTGTGTATGCTTGCATGTTTAACATGTCGGCTAAATTTCTTGTGTGTTTGCTTAGATCTATGAAACCTAGTTATTAATTATTGATTGGTTGTCTCTTATCTTAATTGTAATTGGCTTAGGGTGCAATTAGACCATCTTTGTGTCTAAATGCTCGAGTAATCATTGTGAACCTTAGTTTATAAATAGCTTAGCGGATTTTGTAGTCTAAACATCCAAAGATAATCTTAAAGTTAGTTTATGAATCATAGTGGATTTCGTAGGCAATAACCTTAAGGTAGTCTCAAAGAGTTGGGAGAAAGGCACACCCTACGACCTTAGAAAACACAACGCTAAGAATAAGGATGTGACAATTCAACCACCAATAAAAGATAACTAGGGAGTAATAGTATCTAGGTAGACACATTTTAATCATCATACGAGCACACATCAAAAGACATAGACTACTCATAGTTTAGATAATTAGATAGTATAAGTAATCGGTAGAAGTACCACCCCCCAAATCCAAACCCCAAGATTCTACCCTTAGCTTTCTAAAAAATATAAAAAGATAAAAATAATCTTCCTCAACCTCAACCTTAGCGTAGTACACTTCTCACTAGCATTCCTATTCCCTAGAGAACGATATCAATTCCCGAGGCTTACCCAATACTACACTACAACAATTAGGTTCATTGCCTAGGGTGTTGAAAAACTTGCTCGACGAAAAGGAAGTTCCTTTGACCCCGAACGCGCCTTGTACGTGCATCATAGCACACACACTAATCTTACATTATCCCTAATCTCACTCACATCTTAACCCTAAATTCTCTCAACCTCTCCGCCCCCCTCCACTGACTTATCACCTCGCCACCAAATCAAATCTGTGAAAACCGTTCCTTTTATAAATCAAATCGTTATATCAATCTCAAGGTAGATTCATTTCCTTTGATTAGTTTAGATTTAACGAACAAGAGAACAACCGAAAACCAAATGGTTTTTTGTTTGATCTTAAAAGTGTTCGAATATTTAAACGAGGCTATAGGCTTCAAAATAGATCGGTGATGAATTAATTTTTCGTGATAATAACCTTCAAGGTTTGATTTTTTCATTGACTAATCACGAAAATAATATGAGATCTTTAATTACTAGTGTCATTTGTGTACGAGTCTTGATAAGTCGTTGAATATATTTTCTTTTACTCAAATCGGTGAGTAGGTAGAGACGAGGACTGAGATCTTGGTTATTTTTAGGGTACGGATCAAGGATGATTTCTTCTTCTCGTGATTGTTCTTGTAAGAGACATTGCGTATTTAAAATACCACACGGAAGAGAGGATCTGAGATCGATTGGTGAGATTAAGTGTCTTTGTTTAATGTAATTAGATGTAGATGAGTCTTGCTTTTGGATCCGTGATGAATATTGGTTCGAGCACAAACAAATTTTTGTAGAGATTAGACACATATTCGAACCCAATCGAGATCCTTCAATTATTTTTCCTTTTGAGTCTTGTTGGAGTCGTTGTTTCTTCACGCTTTATAAAATTGACAACCATGGATCTATGATGAGTATATGTCGTGTATGAGACTCTTGATGTTATTTGATGTTTCAATAAGTTGCACGAAATTTATTCCGAGATTAGCAATAGAGATGGGCCATTTAGAATCGTTGATGAGTTATTTGCTTTGAAAGTCTTGATAGCCTTGATGTTTTCCTTTTGAGTTCGATTCAAATAGATTTGTGATGATTGAAAGATTTCGAACGTTTCATTAATCTGAGATCATTTTGTTGTTGTGTCTAGATTAGATTAGGCATGATGTTGGTATTGGTTTAGACTTGGATAAGTGATGATGTAATTGATGGTTTTGGATCGATGATGTGAATCGATTGTTTTGCAAAGATCTATAGTATCTTGGTTTCCCAAAATAAAATTCAAGCAAAACAAAGTGAGACTGAGATCTTATGATGATATGTTCATTAATCATTAAGTCTTGAGTCTTGATTGAGTGTTTGTGAACGCTTCAGGTTATGTTAAGTTGCAACATGTTTCAGTCGTCTTGAACATTTTCTAACACTCAAAAAGTCTTCAAGTTGTTTGTTATTTGATAGACATGGTCAACGAACCGCAAATAGAGTCATCTTCTTCCTTTCTGTCATGGTTTAGTCAACATCACTCAGTCATGGGTCAACAAATCGCAGACTTGAGTCTTTTTCTCCACTTTTTTCTGTCAAGTCGCAACTATTTAGTCAAAACGCAGTTAAGCTTTTTACCCAAAACGCTTTTGACCGATCAAATCGCATTTGACTGTTGACTGTTTTGGTCAAAACTCAGCAGTATTCTGTCTTCAAATTGCATCCAAAAAGGGTCAAGTCACACAGTCCAGTTGGTCACAAACCGCACTATCACAAAACACATTCATCTATTAATCTTCAAAACGTATTGACACTTTTACCAAACCCCATTGACCAAACCGCATTGACCAAACCGCATCGACTAGACCAAACCGCACCTAAAACATTGGATATGGACAATATTTAATAACAAACCGCAATGACGAATATCATCTTTCTGACCCAAACCGCAGCGAAGAACCAACATAAAAATTGTTTAAAAACTGCTTAAAACTCATGTAAAAATGTTGGACAACATATCGACCACATCAAACTTAAACCAGTAACCATCTTAAACAGTTTAACAATTTTAACAACAAGGTGAACAACCAGCTTAAAAACTGCTTGTAATCAGATTCAACAAACAGCAACACGCGACATCAAGACAGCATAAAACCTATCAAAACCGCATCAAACAATACTTGAATCGAGCCAAACCGCCTGAAAACCACCACACAAAAGGTACAAGAAACATGATACGAATGACCCAAATCAACACAAACAACATAGCCTGGCTCTGATACCAATTGTAGGATCATTATTCTATGTTGTTTGATGATTCGGGTGGTCTAGGATGATGGTAGAACATGAAAGCCATTTAGAGAGAGAAAGAGTAGATAAGGTGTTTTCTAGAGAGAGAAAGTAAAAGGAAGACGAAGATTAGATTATAAAGCACCACCTCTTCCTTTAATGGGAAGAGGTATTTATACTACATACTACACGCCTCCTTGGGCTATGGATCGTGCATACATTGGGTAAAGACTCGTCCGTCCTCTGGTCATGCTCTAAACTAACTAACTAACTACTAAATAACATAATGTATAAAAGCTACGATATGCTAAACTATAATTGGGGTGTGACTCTTCAACATGGATTTTCTAAATCCCAACACCATTATTCATCGATTTGATTGGTGTAAGCAATTCCATAATCAAGCCAAACTTTCATAACACCTCCTTCAATGATATTAAACTATTCCTTTGTGACAACTTGTTTTCTAGCTTGATCTAGTGACAGTTCTTATTTGATGAGTTGCGAAAAATCAAGCTAGAATCAAGTTGTTACTCAAACCGATTCAACTTAATCTCATGATAGTTCTTGTTTGATGAGTTGTGGGATTAAGTTAGAATCAACTAGTTAAAGGTCTTTTGAGGGATATACTCGAGAATGGAAAAGTTTGCCTCATGAAATCTAGCCACAAGAACGTACGTTGAACATACGGTGTAGAAAAAAATAGAATTCCGGGACGGGATTCCCTTTTAGGTGGTAAAACTGTAACAACTCGAAATTTTCACGTTAATATTTATTCAAAACATAAACATTTTATCCAAAATCACGTACAATTTTGAACTTTAAATATAACAGTTAGGTTATCTCGCTCGTAACAAAAATCGACTATGAATATTTTTTTATCACATTAGATTTATTTCTAGTCCACTTAATATCATTATATGGAATTTCCCATTTTATTTAATGTTACCAAATATACCCTGTGTTTCACGAGTCTAAACTTGCGTTTTTAGGCATTTTTACTTATACACAAACTTGGCCTATACTTGCACCGCATTTTCTAAAACGTTTAAATAGCTTTTACATTTTTGGAAAAGTCAACACATTTTCCTCCCCATTTGACCATAAAATCAACCCTTGTATATTAACACTAAATACCACAATATATCTCCAACACTTACCTAATTAAGTTGAGCCATTATAGTACATATTATCAAGATACCAAATTCAAACACTCCTCTTTGTTTGGTCATCCATTTTAACGCCACCTCCCCTTCCTCTATGGTCTTGATTATCTCTGAATTGACTAGACATTTTCCTAAGACTTCATAGCTAAGTTATGATAGATATTTACTTACATTTAGTCATTGAGTTATCAATTATCTCAACTACATATCATACTTAGTCCTTAAGACATATGAAGAAATATCTTATGTCGTCTCACTAGACACTTGCCTTGTTATATTTAAATCATGCCCAAGATTAAGACATATGTCTTTCCTTAAATGATAAGTCTTGAATTCATTAGATGCATACATGTGTTAAAACTTCTTCACTAAGCTTCTAAAATATCCTAAGTCTTAAACTAAACTCCTTATCTATCATATAAGACTTCTCATCCTTCCTTTGTTCATCACCATAATCGAACACATATATCCATAGCACTTTGATCCTTTGATCTTCAAGTTTCAAGTTACATATCATTGTTGAAGCATTTAAAGTTCTCTACATAAATCAAGTTTTGTTTCTTTCATTACATGATTAATTTGCAAGCTACACACGGGTTTTATGAAAAGTTTTCAAGCCTTCTTACAAGTGTTCTTAGCTAATTATCAAGAGTTTTCAAGACTTGGTTTGGAGTATTGGAAGCTAGGATTTTTTGTTGAAAGATTAAGTTAGTATTCTTGTTCTTAGTTTTTGTTTCCCTTTTTCTTAAGGACAAAAGTTGTAAGAAAGATTATGTTTCTCTTCATTCTTTTGTTTTCCTACTCGTTATATGCTTGTTATATTAATCATGTTGTACACAACCTCAAAACATAATTAAAACTTACTTATGATTTTATGTAAAACTTTATGTTAGCAAACTAGTAAAATAAGGCAAATTATGTTATAAAATGGCAAAACCATGAAACCATAACCTTGAATAATCTTATGTAGTTTTAAGGGAAATTAAACAAAATAATAGCTTTTGGAATCATGTTAAAAGGATAAGTAGATTAAAAGATATGACTAGTTAAAGATTACTAAAAGAAAACTTGGTTTTGGTTAAAAAGCTTTCTGATCCGATTTTAAAACACAATTTTGATCCTTTTCTAGTCCGAATTAGCAAAAGTGTAAAACACGAAAGTTTGTCGGAATGTTGTTTTACAAATGACAACTTAGGAATTTTAGCCTAAAAACTCAAAACAAGAGTTGTTTTTGCCACCAAAACTAAAACAAATTGTTTTCGACTCAAAGTTGTTGTACCACTAGTTTGGTTGTGATAAAACATTTTTCTTTCCAAGCTTAAAGACTTACTAAACTTAACATATTTTATAAAAATGTAACATACAACATTCTAATAAATTTTTCTAAGTTTATCTGACCATTAGAATAATGTTTTTCATAATTAACTAGATATATGAAAAACCGGTTTTGACCAAATTCATAAACTTATAAACTTATAACTCTTGTAACCTTTATAACTTACGTTAAACACCAACTTGACCAAAATCCGTTAACGAGACATAAACCAACTAAATTCACAAACCACGTGAATCGTTTTAACACATATGTCATATAATCAAAACATGAAAAATATACGTTTAACTATTAACGTAACATGTTAGTAGGAACTTCATGTGAGGGCCTCTTGGAGTGAACATATTGACGAGTTGTCGAATTTACGATTTAAAGTGTCTTATCTCCTCATACGCTTACTACACGACCTCTGAATTATGATAGCCCGAACAGTAGTACGGTATTTAATTAAAAACGTTTTATAAACTAGAAAGCCATTTCCATAACGACATACACGATTAATATAAGTTACAATGTACAACGTCATGATCAATATGATAACTTATATAGACTCGCTTATATTTTCACATCATTATTCTAAAACCTAAGACACGTATTATATCTTTAGATTATCATTAAAGCTCACGACTTCTCGATACATCTTAGATCATCGTACCCTACTGCTGATCACAATGTGAGTTTCATAGCCTCACTTTTACTTGTTTTGAACTATTTTGGGGGAGATACATGCTACACTTTTTATAACAATAACAATTACTTGAAAACTATACTATGTGCTATATAAATCTTTATTGATGCTTGGAATTATGTACTTAATGTAGAATACAATATCCAGACTCAACTAGGGTATAATAATAACAATGATTGAATGCATAGTGGAATAATAATTGACACAATCAAAGTTACCAAAAGGTTTTTCTCAATAAACCAATGATCCTCTATGGATCTTTTTCACTCTCTAAATAATGTTTTCCTCGAATGTTTTTCTCCGTAGTCATTCAATACTAAAGTCCTCGGTTCCTTTTATACACAAGAACCCTAAATAAACAATAATATGAAATAAATGCATATCACTACCTAAAATAGCTCATGCATATCCTAACAAACTAATACCGATTAACTATATCAAGAGAAATACTATAGAATACGCGAATAACAATCTCCGCGAAACCATCTACACGGCTTCACTACTTGAGAATTAGATCTTCATGATTTCACACTACTTGATGAATCCTTCAAAGTAGAATTTCAAAGATAATTCATACTTGCACGTAATTCCCAACAATCCTCCCTAAACCGAATTTGATGGTTAAGTTCCGGTCTCGGATAGATCTTTAACACTTGTAACAACAGAGTTGTACTCGAACATCGCAACAAAGAACCAATAACACTTTCATCTCTATGATGACAAAACTTTGAAACTCGGATCTTTGCAAAGAACAAATGACAAAAGATACATCAAAACATATTAGTTTCGGACTATTCTCATCACATCCGGTGTGTTAACTCCTGAGAGGTGAATCA
>CM040241.1:136347811-136388304 GCA_022545495.1 Chrysanthemum lavandulifolium | reverse complement strand
GATAATTCATCCTCCATTGAATCTCTAAGTACTCTATACTCTTCATCCAACCAACCATCAAGTATAAGACATACATCACTCTTGAAATCCACAATTGAATGTGACCTTTGAGTACTACAACGTAACTCCTTAAAGTGATAGTTATTTTGTGGTGGTAAGAGCCCAATTCCCCCAAGTGGTAAAAGAAAAGGAAAAGTCACCCAACAATAACTAGATTTCCATGTCTTCGTTTTTTATACTAAGCTCGAACAAGGATCATGAAGAATCTTCATCCAACCATCCCCGATACCTTCAGATACTAAGTACACTTGCCCGTGATATTTCACTTCAACCTCAAATAAATAATAGTGAATTAATGCCATTGTCACATCTTCGATTAAAAGCTCAACTCTAGCCTCCTTTTACTTTTAAGTGAACTATGATAATGGTTTCATCCGACCATGGTTAAAAGCACATAACCCCATAAAACCATGTAATAACCAAAGCGCCATGAAGATATCCACACAAACACCCAATTCATGAAGTACCCTTTATCCCTTCTTGAATCGAAACTCGTAGCACAAGCATCGGCTAAGATCCCGAAATACACTTTCCTTTCTCCGGGATGGTTCTATCATTACGATTTTACAATTCTATGGTTTAAACCGAAATAGTTTCTTCGCGGGATTTTACAAAGCCAAGAATAAACCGTAAGATAGATCCGGAAATGCACTTTACATTTACCAGGATGTTTCCATTGTCACAGGATTTTACAAGTCTATGAATTAAACCAAGAAATAGTTTCTTTCTTGGGATTTTACAAAGTCAAGACTAAACCGTAAACAATGTTAGCTTGAACGTGCAATGACAACTTTGGTTTTGGTGAATTTCTGTTTTAGGAGAACATGCAGCGGTTCATAAATGGTTCATTTTCCATCTTCAACAATATCATCAACAATTCTTTACCCATATGTAGACACCTTCACAAACCATACTAAGTCGAGTAGTATATACTACTTCCCCCTGAGGTTGACCGTAAAACATCAAAGTACACGTTTCTCCCCCATGATGGTTTCGAACTTTCGGAATCATAACTTGTACGATCATTAGCACGAAAAGTTCTTGTCATAAGCAAACATCTTGAAAAATCATGACTGACATTGAAGATTATTGAAAGATTTTTGCTTAGACTGTAAAGTATCATTGAAATTCTGTGGTGTCGAATAAAACATGAGAATTGTTGATCACATCTCATCCTACTTTGGTAAACACACCATTCACGTATTCTATCAGCTATAGCAATGACCACATGAAGAAATAAGCCCGATATACCAAACTTGAACATGACATAAAATTCCCCAGATTTGTTACTTAAGCTTGTACTAATCCTCGTGAAAAAGAAACGGTGTACCCAATGTACAAAACCTCTTGACATATCCTCAACTGCGTGAGACACCAAAGTGATAGCTACGTTGTGGGTTAAGCGAGAAAGAATCACAACCGTAACTAAATAGCCAAGTCTTTTATCACACTCAATAAACGCCCAAACAAGTCATCTTCGCAGAAGGGTAGAAAGAATGAAGGCGAAATAAGTAGACGCGCCGGAAAACCTAACTTCAAATCCAAATAAGAAATACCAAATATAAACAACCCCGTAGTCAACTTTGTTCAACCATCAATTTAAGCCGTGACATAATATTCTCCGTGAAAATGTATAACCAAAGTGTCAAACCACATAACACCATTAATGTCAGCATCATACCAAATTTCATGACTCAAATCTCATGATCAACTCACATCGTCAAATCTCTTCAATTAAATTTCTTCATCAAAAGCCATTATTAGATCATCATTAAATCATTTCAACGTGTCTCAAATTATCCAAATCCCATACAACTTGCCCGAGTAATTAATGTTATCATGATCTTGTTCAAAATAACTCAAACTGCACATCAGATATCAATTCAAGCCCTTATCTGGTCTTAGACATTGCCATTCCACTCGATACACTTCCAATATCCAAACAGCTCAACCCATCAGAATATCATCCGATCCATTCCATCAAAAAGACACATCTTATTATCAAAATATCTCCGTAGACACATTTGATAAGTGATGTAAAGTCTAGCCGTGAGATATATCCTCGTGAAAATTTCGTAGCCACAATACTACTATATCTAACACTTAATCGTCAATAGTTATCAAAAAATTGTATAGAAAATACAAATTTTGATATTTCATTATATTAATCCATTTAAGCGTATAAGATATATGCACATTTTACATTTCACACCAGGCCCACTTTCAAGGAAAAACACCCAGATCCAATTAATTCACACCAAAATTACTCAGGTCTATTTGATCCCAAAATAACCTTGATCGAGGCCCATGATCAGTTCGGCCCATGAAGGTTTATCCAATCCACAAAGCCCACCCATATTTAACCGATCCACTCCAGAAGTGAGGATATCAGGGACACGCTTTTTACCCTAATTGTTAGGAGTATAAAAGAACCATTAATCTCACGCATACCCTAATCTTTAGCAATCCCAACCCTAGCATCTCAAAAAAGTCACCTCCCATCTCCACAGCTTCCATAAAAATGCATAAAAGGAACTTAGCCTTCATCTCTTATCACTCGACCTATATTCAGATTATTCAAGGTACTTCTTAGATACTCCTTATGACTTCGCCACAGGGATGGCTAGAGGTTGATGAAACCGGTTTAAAGGATTAACAACGAGATCATTGGTAAGTATTTATAAATGTTTTAGATTATTTCATCTACCTTTGAAACGAACAGAGATGAGAAATGGCAACATCATTGTTGTTGTTTCTTAACCGATTAGTTCGAATAAAACTTGAAGGCAACCTTCAAATGGATCAATGATAAATCTATTTCATGTTTATTTGGCCAATGGTCTTGATGTACATATGAGTATCACGAAAATAGAGGCGAGATCTAGTAACTTATGGTTTTGTTTTTCCATTAATGATTCAGATATTGTCATAGAAATATGGATCGATGATAGAATATCTCTTTAAGCTTTTGTATGATAACCTTTTAGGTTTTGTAATGAATGAAAGTGAAGGAGACTGAGATCCGGGTCAATAGGTTTACTTCTTTGAGTCATAACCAAACCCAGTAGGATCGAAATATTATTGTGTTTGATGATTCGGGTGGTCTTGGATGATGAAAATACATGTTTGCCATAGTTAGAGAGAAAGATATGAGAGGAGTTTCTTGGTAGAGACTTGCTTCACAAAATACAAGGTTAGATTAAGTGAAAAGCTCCACCCTTCCATGGATGGAAGGGATATTTATCTTACAAACATAACGACCTCCTATCGGCTGTGGATCGGTATCTGATGGGTAAAGACCGTCCTTCCTCCACGGTGTTACTCTAAACTATTCTACGCTCTTGACTAACTAATTAACTACATAATAACGTAAATAACTACAAGTCTACGAGCTAACTTATGCTAGACAATATTAGGGGTGACCGACTCTTCACTATGGAATTTCCAATTCCTTACAATCTCCCCCTAAGGGAGGTCACCCCATGTTTTACATTTTGAATCCTAGCATTCTATATAATCTTGAGTCTTGAGCTCGTAGACTTGAATTCTTCAACATCAACATCTTTGTGCTTTTGTAGCGATTCTTCAAAGTCCGATTACTTTGTACTTTCGGTGGAGGCCTTTGAACGATCCACATCTTTGATGATCTTGAGGTTTCTTGAGATCATCGACCACGATAAATCTGGATCGCCCTTTATTGTGTTGCCATCATGTGAAGTTGTGACTTTCGGACCGACATGCTCACACTTTACGGATCATGACATCTTTTCATCGAGTAGCGAAGCTTTTCTTGGTTCAAGATATTTGCATCGGCATAGCAGAACATAGTATAAGAAATATCCGAGCCGGTTCGTAGATATGCACCGGTCATGATTTCTTTAATTAAGTGTGGATGTTGTGAGCATGCGGCTTTGGATTGACTCCTCAATTCGATCGATGCAACCGTCAAATGTACCGCAAACAATAGTTAGCAATAAAACACACGAAAGTGTCTTTGATCACTTCGTTGAATTGAGGTACACGGCCACGGTTCCCGTTGATCGAAGACAAGTCTTGCTGTGATCGGTAGAGTTCAAGAATCTCCTTGATGGGGTTTCGCAATTGCTCTAGTTGTTCTCAAACCGAAGCGTCTCAAAGAAGACAACACGGAGTGAGTGAACGGTAATTGAGATTCAGCGATTGATGAAAATGATTTGAAAAACAATCGCGTATTGCTTAGAAGAAAGAGTTTTGCAATCTGACGAAGGTTTTATGAGAAAGATCAATTTTCAATCATAAATACTTTTTATATTTGAAAAGAGTACACATTCGAAGTGCTAGATAAAAGAAGTTTGCACATCGAATGGTTTTTCCAAAAGTATTTTTTCAACCATAGATACTTTTTGAGTTTGAAATATGAATACACATTCGATGTACTAGAGAAAAGAAGATTTGCACATCGACAGTTTTTCCAAAAGTATTCATCAATTCCATTCCTGGACCAAGTTTGATTCAAGATTGAATCGCCCCATTGTTTCTATCCAGTTGTCACAAGCTTAATCTTTAGAAAAGATCTCACATGTCACCCACCAAGAGCTTGTTTGATGTTGGCTTTAGAAGGATTTCCATCTTCATCATGAATACTTTTACATATCACTCGGATGTTCTGGCAATACCACAAGGATAATGCGTAGGACTCTTAATATATACTTACTTTACACATTGTGTGAAACAACAAGTCTTCATTAATTTTGTGTCCTAATGAGATATTGTGGATGATCTCTTGGCTCTAGACACAATGGTGCACATTTGGTTCCTATGCCGGAGACTAGGGAGAGGGTCTCCTTCTTCAATATCAATGATCTCTAAGAGAAAGTCGATAGATAATGTCGGTTCCCCGCGAGAATGAAACAAGCCCTTTTAAGAGGAACTTGAGTAGCTTGGGAAGTTTAGTGCAGTGTGTCACTGGGTCCATGACGTCTTGTCTTCAATACCAGTGTTACCTTAGTAAACACTAGTAGCATATGTATTGAACCCGATTTACGCCCTAAGGTTGAATTATTGGAGGGCTATTTCTTTTCACCCTTTTCTCATTTCATTTCTTTTCATTCTTCAACCCCTTGATTGCTTATCGAGACTTCATTACTATAACCTTGTTGGGTTTATTCCGATTACTAGCTCTGTCTCGATCCGCACTCTTCCCATATTCTCAATTTTTCTCCCTTTTTCATCATACCTAAGGACTCTTCACTATCTAGTGAATTGTCCCTGGGTAGATCCCTCCGGCTCTGGTGGGATCGTGGGAACTAATACCTAACCTAACCATCCTTATAACACCATGCATAAAGTAAAATAGTCGGTCTTTTGGTACAGTTCATTCTTCCTTAAAACCAATTGAAAAATCATTTGGAAAATCAATCAAGGTACTTATGATATAAAATCAAAGCGTTTTGTACCTTAATAGTTTTGATCATTTAGAAATGCTCCCCCCTCAACATGTGCATATGAATTTGAAATTGTTTAGCACATGGAGGCAAGAGTTCTTTGAAATAATTTATTGATCACAATTTCCGTAGAAAGAGCCATTTGAATTTCTTTTGGTAAATTCTCCCCTCAATGTGTGCATAGGATTTTTGAAATCATTTTATCACATAGAGGAAAGAGTACTTTTGAAGCACAACCACGAACACAAAATCCATTAAGAAACCATTTATTCCCCCTCAATATGTGCTTCGAGATTAGAAAGCGTTTAGCACATATGAGAGCAGATGCACACTTCAATCAAAACGATCACCTTTTCTCAAATTTCATTATTAAATCACAAATTCTCCCCGATCAAAATATCAAAGCCTTTGAGATTTTGGATCCCAAGTGATTTAATCGGTTTAGTAAACATGGGAGAAAATGTGCCCGATTTAAAACTCATCTAGTTTTTGGATAAATGCTCCCTCAACATGTGCATTATGTATATTGAAATCATTTGGCACATGGAGGCGGGAGTGCCTTTGAAGGACTAAAACCAATTCCATTAAAATAGATTTGAGATTTAAATCACGATCTCTCCCGATCAAAATTTCAAACCAATTGAGATTTGTGATCCCAATTGATTAAATCACTTAGAAAATTTTTGGGAAAGGCGTGGCAATATTTGATTTTGAAAATGACGGATAAGGACCATTTTAAGACATTAAATATTGTTAGTTGATAACACTACACGCGTCGTTAGGGGTCAAAGGAACTTCCTTTTCTTGAGCAAGTTTTATAACACCTAGGCGATGAACCTAATCGTTGTAGTGTAGTAATTAGGGTAAGCCACGGGTATTGATATCGTTCTCTGGGGAATAGGAATGCTAGTAGGGAGTTACTACGCTAAGGTTAAGGTTGAGGAAGATTATTTTTATCTTTTATATTTTTATGAAAAATGGAAAGGTCTGAATCTCGGGTATTGGATTTGGGGGTTGGTATTTCTACCGATTACTCTACTATTATCTAATTATCTAAACTAAGGTTGTGGGAGTCTATGTCTAATTAATGTGTGTGCTCGTATGATAGTTTAAAGATGTGTTTACTTAGTTTGTATTACTCCTTAATTATCTCTATTGATGGTTGAGTGTCACGTCTTATTCCTAGTTGCGTTGTGTGTCTAAAGTTGTAGGGTATGCGTTTCTCCCTAACTCTTGAACTTACCAAAGGGTCTTGTCTACAAACCCACTAGAGATTATAGACTCCTACTCTAAGGCGCTCTTTGGATGGTTTAGCCTACAATTACTCGGGTAATTATACTCTAAGGTTCACAAAGATGAATCAAGCATTAAGTGCTGTGAATGACCTATCGCATTACTAGATCATTAATCAACTAAGATAAGAAACAACCAATCAATATTTAATAATTAAGTTTCATACTTCCTAAGCAAACACACAAATAAATTAGCGGACATGGAGAACATGCAAGCATACACACAAATAATCAAAGACATAATTGAATTAATGAAGTAAAGACTTATCTTGGTGTAAGATAGGGTTTAAAACCCTAAAATCTTGTACAAGACACCTTAGGTTCGGTTTAGGTTTTTACTCCAAAGACTCTCCACACAAAGACCAAAAATTCGGATTCTATATATAAGATTACAATTCGTGGCGTCACCTTATGTTTAGTGACGTTGTCGTGTCGCCGCCATTAGGGTTTCGTCTTGGCCACGTTAACCTTGCGACGGCGTCACCTTATGTCCGTGTGCCGTCCTCTTGACTTTCCGGCGTCGTGCGGATTACATCTAGGCCGTCCGAGTAGCGACGCCTACTCTTCTACTGGTAGGCGTCGTCGCTTGAAAATACGAGTTTTGAGACTGTATCGTCACAATATTTTTGGGATGGCGTCGCCATTAACACCGACGCCGCCTTCTACTTTCAAAGAATCATGAGTGTCTCGATTTTGACTTTGGCCATTTTCTTCATATATTCGCGCCTTTTCGTCCAAATGAGTGCCATTCCGACATTTTGCCTTGGAGACCTAAAAGTGAAAAGGAACGATATTAAGCAATAACGGATACAAAGTGATCAAATAAGGACTTAAACGACCCTCAAAATAGTACCTTTTAAAACCTTATCAAATATCCCTACACTTGTTATTTGCTTGTCCTCAAGCAAATGTGCTTTTTGCCAATTAATTTATAAGTAAAGGGTCATGAAGCATTAATTCAAAGCGGTCCACAACACATATAAGCCTCAAAAAGTCATAACAAGCACGGAAATTACATACTAGCACCTCACATGGGGTGTTTGGATACTCACATCTCTCTCGGGTGTATAAATGAAATATAACAATATAGGAAATGGAAGATAAACACTCATTAACCGGTCCTAGTACATAGATTACCATAGGCTTGAGAATAGATCAAACCTCCATCGCTTTGGCGTAAGCACCTAGGAAAGACTATCAAAGAGGTCTTTTAAAGGGTTGTAATGTTAGGCTTGCGGTAGGAAATAAGGGTTTGGTGGGATAGGCTATTTAGTGGTGGTTAGTCAAAATCTCTATGTTAATCGCATATGAAGAATGGCGTTGCTAAGCCAGACTCGACACTCTAAACTCTAGATAACTGAAATAAACAAACATAAATTTAAAGGATAGATGTAGGATGGTAGCCCGTATTTATTTATTTATTTATTTATTTTATCACTCTATTTTTTTTTCTTTTTCTTTTTTTTCGATTTTTTTTTTTTTTTTTTTTTTTTTTTTTTCATACACTTTTACTCTACCATCCTCTATGATAACATCAAAATACTAGGATTTACAGGCATATCCCTACACTTGAGTTTTATTACTCTAACACTAATTTGACCCGAATTGAAAAGATCAAAACACTTGGGGTACATTATTACGCAAACAAAGGGAATTTGAATTAACGTTCCCTTCCGTCATTTCATAAACTTTAACTTTTCCATGAATCCCAATCATCCCAAAACTGTATACAAAGGATATGACTCGACTTAGCAACTTATGCAAGTAACTAGATAATTGAACTAAGGGTTTAGGGTGATAAAAACATTTGCACTAAAAGTGAGTGCATAAGGGGTAGGCTAAGGCGATTTGGGTGTATATTTGGGGTGGGGTGTAAACAATGCTCTTCATTGATATTCGGAAAAACCGAAATATCACGAGAACCGCGAAAAGGATAGGCTCGAGGGGTTAACTAGGGGTATCGTGTACTAAAGATGAGTACAACGCAAAGGGTGTGGGGAATTACTCAACCGAAGTGGAAGAAGTAATTATATTACAGTATCAAACAAGGGTTATCCTAATGCCTCTTATCATTTAGTTATTCCTAACTACACAAGTGTAGCCTCACTTGCGATCTCGGAATGCATCACAAAACAAGTTCTAGAATCTAATATACTACAGGTTCACACTCTAAGCATTAAAGATGAATGCTTTTAATTCCTACTAATCTAAGGCGATCCTCACATTTTTCGGTGGAATTTGGGTGGTGAAGGGTTTTGTGCTAGTCATATAACTTCCTATCACGGCGCCGTCAGTTGCAATCTGACGCCAAAGTTATCCTGACAAAAAGCGGTGCGATTTTACGGAAAAAATTGGAAAATTTACATCTTTAGAATCTGGAAAAAATTTACGCAAAAACATCCATTATGACTCGATACAAGCATTTGACTCGAACAAACAAACATAAATATCTTTTAGTTAATTGTTATTCTCATGTTTACGTTTCTTTTGAAAACGTGTGTAATCCTCCTACACTTATCCCTTATGTAAAATACCTTTATATGCAATTAAGACGAAGTTAAAAACAAAATAAAGCATTTTACAAATTTAAACATGAGGATAAACAATTAATAAAAGATATGTGACACTAACAAGCAAACAATTAAGCATGGGTTGCCTCCCACGAGCGCTTTTCTTTATTAAAGAGTCTTGTAGCTAGACTCGTAGTCGTGCTCCCACGTTTCCTCACCACCGCCTCTTCTTCTAAAACAATATCCTCATCGTTCACCATTTCAATATTATCCAATTGATAATGCTTCACCCGTTGCCCATTAACTGTGAATTCTCTTCCATCATGGTCTAGTAGCACCACCGCCCATTGCTCATCTGTTTTTTTTTGAAAGGGTCCATACCACCTAGATTTGAGTTTTCACGGAATAATCTTAGTCTCGAATTATACAAGAGCACTTTATCCCCTTCAAAAACTCTTTAGGATTCTTTATTAGATTGATCGTGCCATCTTTTGCCCTTTCTTTGTAAGTGATTGATGATTCAGTATGCTTCCGACCTCACTCATCCAATTCTTGAAGTTGTAAGAACCGATTTAACCACGCTTGAATAATCCATATTACAGCCTTAAGGCCCCAATATGCTTTCTCTCTCAAGTTCGATAGGGAGGTGGCAAGCCTTCCGTATACCGGCGAAAAGGGTTGTCCCGATAGGTGTTTTGTAAGTAGTTCTAAATGCCCAAAGTGCTTCATCCGGTTTGAATGCCCAATCTTTCCTATTTTGGTGGACCCTTTTTCAAGTATCCGCTTTAATGCCTGTTTGTGTTTTCTACTTGTCCATTTGTGCGAGGATGATATGCGATAGAAAATCTATGTGACGCCATACTTCTTCATCACCTTTTCCATTTGAGCATTGCAAAAGTGAGTCCTCTATCATCGATTAATGCTTTGGGAATCCCAAATCGTGCGAAGAGCTTTTAAGAAAGTGAATAACTACCCTTGCATCATTAGTTCTAAGGGCTTGAGCTTCACCCATTTGGATACATAGTCGATAGCTACGAGAATGTATTCATTTCCTCCGGAAGATGGAAAGGGTCCCATGAAGTCTATTCCCCAAACGTCAAATATTTGCAGACTTGGATATAGTTACGAGGTGACTCATCCGTCGTGAAATATTTCCATCGTTGGCATGCATCACACATTTGAACTAATCTCTTAACATCTCGAAAAAAAGTAGGCCAATAGAATCCGGCGTGAAAACCTTTCGTGCGTGATATTCACACCGTGATGTCCTCGAGATGGTCCCGCGTGACATTCTTTGAACTCGATCAATCTCTCTACCGGCCACGCAAGCGTCGAATGATTTGATCGAGACATATCTGGAAAAGGAAGGGTTCATCCGAGTAATGTTTTAGCATAGTGAAGAACTTCTTTTTATCTTGTCTAGTCATGTAATTTGGCAAAACTCTCTTCGGATGTAGTTAGCATAATCGACACCATGGCTCACTTTCTTTAATCGCCATTAGCCTTTCCTCGGTAAAAGAGTCACGAATATCGGTGTGATCGACTTCTCAAGATCGGGGTTCTCCAAGCGTGATAGATGATCGTGAGATTTTCATTTTTTTATCTCGAATTTCAATGTCGAATTCTTGAAGTAATAGGATCCATCTAATCGCGAGGTTTAGCATCTTGTTTTGAAAACAAATAGCGTAGGCGGAGTGATCTGTGAAGGCAGCAGTTTTAGAGAGACGAGATATTGCCCGAATTTGTCGAAGGCAAAACAACGGCTAAAAGTTCTTTCTCGTTGGTTGTATAGTTCTCTTGTGCTACATTCATGGTTTTGCTAGCATAGTAGATTGGTTGAAAATGATTTTCCTTCCTTTGGCGAAACCTTTGCTCCGACGAAGATAATCACTAGCATCACACATGATTTCGAATTTGAGACCAATCGGGGTGACCATTATAGGTGCTTGAGTGAGATCTTTCTTTAGTCGGTTAAATGCTTCCTTGCATTCTCTGAGAAAAATCAAAGGGCATCCTTAACAAGAAGGCATGTCATAGGCGGGCAATTTTGAAAAATCTTTAATAAACCTTTGATAAAACCGGCATGACCAAGAAAGTGCGAATGGCTTTAACGGTAGTAGGATAGGGAGTTTGAAATTGCTTGATTTTGCTCTATCGACCTCAATTCCATTCCCGAGACTTTATGCCCTAAGACAATTCCTTCTTTTACCATGAAATGGCATTTTCCCAATTTAAAACCAAATTAGTTTCCTCGCATCGCTCAACATCTTCCTAAGGTTGGAAAGGCAAAGGTCGAAAGAATTTCCAAACACCGAGAAATCATCCATGAAAACTTCCATCTTGTCCTCAATTAACTCATGGAATATGGCCATCATACATCGTTGAAAGGTTGCGGTGCGTTACATAACCCGAAAGGCATTAAACGCTGTAGGCGAACGTTCCGTAAGGACATGTAAATGTAGTCTTCTCCGATCTTGAGGAGCAATTGGAATTAAAAGTAACACGAAAAGCCATCAAGGAAGCAGTGGTATTCGTGTGCCGCTAATCTTTCAAGCATTTGGTCAATAAGCGGTGAGGAAAATGATCTTTCCGGGTGGCATCATTCAACTTTCTCGTAGTCAATACATACACGCCACCCGGTAACCGTTCTTTGTGGCACCAACTCACCCTTCTCATTTTTACAACCGCCATCCCTCCTTTTTGGAACCACTTGGACCGGCCGACCCATGGGCTATCGATATGGGGTAGATGAGACACGCATCCGGAAGCTTAATGACCTCTTTTTCACTACCTCCTTGATGTTAGGGTTAACCGCCTCTGCGGTTGAGCAGTTGGTTTGTAATCTTCCTCCATGAGGATTTTGTGAGTCTGAATGTAGAATCGATTCCCTTAATGTCGGCAACACTCCACGCAATCACCCTTTATATTCTTTTAAAGCTTCTAAGAGCTTCTCTTTACGAATAGCGGTTAGCGAGGAGCTTATGATGACGGGGAGTTGGTCCTCTCCTTGAAGGAAGGCGTATTCCAGTGACTCGAGAGATCTTTCGGTTCTAAGGTAGGAGGCTCTTTGATCGATGGTTTTAGCTGGTTTCCGGCCTCTGAAGCTCAATAGGTTCAATTTCATCCCGACGAGGATAAAAGGACACTGACTCAACCATCTCAATTTCATGGTGCGTCGTATATTACGTTGTTATCATTATTCATGAATTCGTTTAATAGATACTCGTCAATGCGGCCGTCTATGTCGTCAACAAATTCATCAACTTCTTCAACTAAATATACGGGCGACCGCGGAAGAAGAATGTCTCATAGAATCCTTAATGTCGAAGGTTAAGCTCTCGGATCCTACTGTAAAGTGAGCTTACCATCATGAACATCAATGATGGCACGTTTGTAGCCAAGAAGGGTCTTCAAGGATTATTGGGATGGAATTATCTTCCTCCATCTCTAAAATTACGAAATCGATTGAAATTTGAATTCCCCACCACTTACAAGAACGTTCTCACAAACTCCAATGGGATATTTGATTGATCGATCACTAATTGGATACTCATCCTAGTTGGTTTAAGCCCGAATATCCGAGCTTAAGAAACAGGAGTGAGGCATCGAGGTTAATGCTTGCCCCAAGATCTGCCAAGGCGTTTTGATGAAAGCGCCCTAAAGAGCAAGGAATAGTAAAGCGCCGGATCTTCCTTCTTTTGGGCATGCTCTTTTGGATGATAGTGAACATTCTTCCCCTAATGATATCAATCCTTCAAGCTTTTTCGATTAGATATCAACCTCTTGAAGTATCTACTATATTTAGGATATGATAGAATACATCAAGGAGTGGTATGTTGACGGATGTTTGTTTCAAGTAAGACAATATTTTTCATTGTCTTCTTGACCTTTTGATTTTTAAGCGAGAGGATAGGGAATCCGTGAGAAAGTTGGTCATTGAAATTTGGTCTTTGGTGTTTGTGGGGAGGATCGTGAGGAGTTGGAAGAGGTGTGGGAATCGCCTCATTTCCTAACTCGGGTTCCCTGTGATGGGGTCCGGTTGGGATGTGGGGATCCTGGTAGTAGTTCACGATCAAGTAGTGATTGCATAAGTTGGATCGTGAAGTGCTAGGCCAGTCCACTCATTCTTTCGTGGAGATTGGTGAACTGACTTTCTAATTCACTTCTTTGCTCTGGATGAACTCCTCAAGACCTTTCAAGATTGCGGCCCCTTCCATGGTAAATCGCCTGAGTTTTTCTTCAAAAGGATCACGGATGGTGTACTCGGTCCGTCCTTTCCTTCCGTTCTCCACTTGATTGCCCCAAGGATCACATTCATCGGTTTGATAAAATGCGAGGAGTGAAGGGTCATCATAAATATCATGACTAGAGAGGAAGACGCTTTCTCGGTGTGTGTCATCGCACTCATCGCTCTCGTGCGATCCTCCACATATGTCGCATATGAGATATGGGTTAGTCAGCCTTTTTGGTTCTGGTGATCTTACGAGGTAAGCTAGTTCCTTTTGTGCTTTCTCAATCCGATAATCTAAGGATAACTCTTCACTTGAGAAAGTGGAAATGCTTGACGCGTTTTCCTGCTCATTCCAATGGATGTCTTGATATTGGATGTATTCCTCTATTCGGTTCCACCCTTCTTCCGCGGTGAGGTTCGCGATTCTCCGGCCAGTTGAGAAATCAATCCCTTTTTGATCCTTTTGGGAGACATTATCGTAAAAGATTTGAACAAACAACCAAAGGTTAATACCGTGGTGTGGAGCTTGTTGAATAATATCTTTGTAACGACTCGAGGAGTTGGTGATAGATTCCCATCGGGTTGATGAAAGTCGAAATTTTGCTCCTAATCGCTGCAGTTCTTCCGGGAGGAAAGAACTTTCGGTGAACTTAGTTGTAAGTTGTTCCCATGTGAAAATGGACCTTGGAGGGAGCTTATCGAGACACTCCTTGGCTCGCCTGAAGAGAAAATGGGAAAAACCGGAGTCTAGATGTCTCCTTAGATGCTCCGGTCGGCATAGATAGCATCAACAATTTTTAGAAGCTGTTTGATGTGGTGAATTGGGTTTTCACCGTGGATCCATGGAATTGACATGCCTTTTGGATTAGCCAAATATCATATGCATGCAATACCTCATTGATCATTCCGAGGATAGACAATGGCATTGGTGAATCCAGACGCGGAAGGGTAGGAGTGTTCCCAAGAGTTTTCGCTTTAGGAGGATTTATGGGGCTATTGGTGGAGTGGCAAGGACTTCCTCGCCATTTTGACTCAGATTGTCAATGATGATGGTTTCGAGGATTGTGGGGAATGAGGAGATTCTTCATCAGATGTAACTTCATCAAAATTGATGGAAGTGCCTTGAAGTTCTAAATCATGGAGAGCTTTTCTTCGCCTATTGAGCTCTCTTTCGGGTTCGCAAATGGTTCAAGAAGAGTTTTGGTGGGCTGCGGGTTCTAAGTTGCTTAAGGGGTTTATATGGGGACGTGGTTGTTGATTATCACCTTCCATGATGAAGGGTGATGGGGTTCTGAACAAAGGTTACGAAGAAGGGGGATAGATTAAGAGAAAGCTAAAATGAGAAAAAAGTTTACTTGATAGGAATCAAGCAAAGAAACCTAAACGAGGTGGACTACTAACTAGCTATTCTATTCCCGGCGTGCGCCAAAAACTTGATAACGCTACACGCGTCGTTCGGGGTCAAAGGAACTTCCTTTTCTTGAGCAAGTTTTATAACACCCTAGGCGGTGAACCTAATCGTTGTAGTGTAGTAATTAGGGTAAGCCACGGGTATTGATATCGTTCTCTAGGGAATAGGAATGCTAGTAGGGAGTTACTACGCTAAGGTTAAGGTTGAGGAAGATTATTTTTATCTTTTATATTTTATGAAAAATGGAAAGGTACGAATCTCGGGTATTGGATTTGGGGGTTGGTATTTCTACCGATTACTCTACTATTATCTAATTATCTAAACTAAGGTTGTGGGAGTCTATGTCTAATTAATGTGTGCTCGTATGATAGTTTAAAGATGTGTTTACTTAGTTTGTATTACTCCTTAATTATCTCCTATTGATGGTTGAGTGTCACGTCTTATTCCTAGTTGCGTTGTGTGTCTAAAGTTGTAGGGTATCGTTTCTCCCAACTCTTGAACTTACCAAAGGGTCTTGTCTACAAACCCACTAGAGATTATAGACTCCTACTCTAAGGCGCTCTTTGGATGGTTTAGCCTACAATTACTCGGTAATTATACTCTAAGGTTCACAAAGATGAATCAAGCATTAAGCACAACGAATGACCTATCGCATTACTAGATCATTAATCAACTAAGATAAGAAACAACCAATCAATATTTAATAATTAAGTTTCATACTTCCTAAGCAAACACACAAATAAATTAGCCGGACATGGAGAACATGCAAGCATACACACAAATAATCAAAGACATAATTGAATTAATGAAGTAAAGACTTATCTTGGTGTAAGATAGGGTTTAAAACCCTAAAATCTTGTACAAGACACCTTAGGTTCGGTTTTAGGTTTTACTCCAAAGACTCTCCACAAAAGACCGAAAAATTGGATTCTATATATAAGATTACAATTGCGGCGGCGTCACCTTATGTTTAGTGACGCCGTGTGTCGCCGCCATTAGGGTTTCGTCTTGGCCACGTTAACCTTGGCGGCGGCGTCACCTTATGTCCGTGACGCCGTCCTCTTGACTTCCCGACATCGTGCGGATTGCATCTAGGCCGTGCGAGTAGCGGCGGCCTACTCTTCTGACTAGGCGTCGTCACTTGAAAATACGAGTTTTGAGACTGTATCGTCACAATATTTTTGGGACGGCGTCATCATTAACACTGGCCGTCGCCTTCTACTTTCAAAGAATCTGTGAGTGTCTCGATTTTGACTTTGGCCATTTTCTTCATATATTCGCCTTTTCGTCCAAATGAGTGCCATTCCAACATTTTGCCTTCACGAGACCTAAAAGTGAAAAGGAGCGATATTAAGCAATAACGGATACAAAGTGATCAAATAAGGACTTAAGCGACCCCTCAAAATGGTACCTTTTAAAACCTTATCATTAGTGTCGGGTATGATTGTTTTAAGAGATCTTTAAGTAAAATAAAACAATTTCACAATCAAACAAGAACAGAAAAAATTTCATTTTGAAAGACCTTGATTCAAAAGAAAAATCATACCATGACATACCATTAAATCTTTAGATCACCACTTATTATCGTACAAAACGGACTTTATAGATGAAATATCCTTTGAAAATAATTTATTTAAAATCACTCTCCCCCTCAATCGATGACCGCAGTCGATGATTGAGTGACTTAAGTTTTGATAAAATGAAGTCCGGTGATTTCCAAAAATAAGTTCAATTTATTTTCAAAAACAATATTTTTTCATTTTCAAAACAATATTATTTAAAAATTGTTTAAAAAAAATGGTATTATTCACTACTTGTCCTGCACAAAGATACGTTAGGTGGATGAGAAGCTTATGTTGTTGCAGTAGGGCTTGGAAGAAAACCGTCTGGCGATGCGGTGAGACTTACGTTGCATTTAATGCCAGCGAGGTCAAATTAAGCTCCGTTTCTTCAATCACTTAGAAGAAAACCATCTGGCGATGTAGTGAGACCTCTTACGTTGCAATTTTCCATGCCAACACTCCATAGAAGTCAATTAAGCTCCGTTTCTTCATTTTCAACCCAAGATATAGTTACCCTTTCCTTTCGGCATCCAATCATCTTCAATTGTGGGATCCGGATCGGGAACATTCTTATATACCAATATACTGCATACGTTAGTGAACACACTCTACGTATATATGGTGGTCGACATCACCCAACGACAATCGACTAATTAAAGTCAATCCAACATAACAATCAGTTCATATAAGGTATGGGAATAATGAGTTTCTCAAACTCTAATCATCTAAACCTAACATAGTCCTTCAACGTAGGTTAACATCATTTTCAATTAAACATATAGGATAATTAGATAATCTCGTTAGATGATATAGATTTGAAAACATTCTCCCCTCAATCAATGACTTATTTTACGAAAGGTTAAAAGCGCTGAAGTCATTGATTGAGTTTTCAATTTTACGAAAAACTCGACTCGATTGATTTTTCAAGCAACTCATTTTCCACCATTTGTTAAAACAAATATTTTTGAAGAATTTTAGAAGGAAAATATTTGAGTAGAACAATGATCCTTGACATACTTTCCTCATTTTGTTTTAGGATAAGTGCTCGAAATTTTGGAAATTGGTTTAGCGCAGCACTTTCCTTCCTTGAAGAGCGGGTTGCTATCGGAAATAATAGCAAGCCTTTGTTTAAGCGCGGGTCACAGTCAGAAGTAACTGCAAGCCATTTTGTTGAAGCCCGGGTTACAATCTGAAGTAACTGTAAGCCATAATTTGAGACATGTTTTGAAAAGAAATATTTACACCTTCCTCTCGAACTTCATCTATGGTCCCGTGCCATTGTTGAATGACATTTCTAAGACCGCAAATGTTATCGATACGAAGACATGTCTTGAGAAAACATATTTTGATTTTTTTGATTTTTTCGATTTTATGGGTTTTGATGATTTTATATTTTTCTATTTTCTTTTCTTTGGTTTTAAATTTTTGTATTTGGTTTTTAAAAATATATACAAAGATAGAGAAGATGATATAGTTAAAGAAGATGATGATAGAGTACCGAGATAAGGATATCGAGCGTACGTCGTAGAAGATAGAAGTCATCAACTCTTAAACATTCACCACCAAAGCTTCGGGGTTCTTGAATCGAAGAAAGAAATTGAACCATCGAAAGTGAGACTTTGGCGCTTCCCCCCAAACCGAAAATCCTTTAGCTGAGCAGATTCGAAGCTCTATTTCAAGCTTCCATAAGCCAGGTGCACAAAGAAGCACACCATTATCATCGATCTTGCTGCTCCTTTTAAGAATAATCACCGTGATTCCTCGTTCGAGGTTATATCATCCATAAGAAGAACAGCAACGTATCATCCCACCTATGAATATCTCTTCTCAAATTTCATTCCACTGAAGTCAGAAGCAATCCATTCCAAAAGGTGTCAAGAGACCACTTCCCCCACATAGTTGAATTGATGCAGTCAGTCTCTTAGACTAGAGCTCACGAACCCGAATACACATATACAGAAGACAGAGAAACTTATACAATCAAGTAGCAGATTAAGTCCAATAGCCAAAGAATAACCCCGATGTATACTTTTCTCACCCTTGAAGAAAGTGTATGAAGCTCAAGGACCGAAGTACCGAATGCCCAAAGAGAATAACAGATAACATTGAAGAAGCGGGCCGAATCATCGATTATCTCTGCGGGTGACAATCTCTGCGGATGTTAACACCGGAATAAGTGATTATATCTCTGAATCATTGATTAAGCCCTCAAGTAAAACAGTTGAGCATCCCCAATGTACACAATCGCTCTCCCGTGATGATTGTGATAACATCAAAATCATCACACACTTGTGTACCTTTTTCATCTTCAGAAACTAACTCTTCCATCTCTTCCCCCACATAGTTGGAATAAGAACACTAAACGCCATGAGTTAAACCTTGAGTTTCTCTGCGGTAATCACATTTGTCTTCTCGGGATATCTTCAATCACTTAGAAGAATTAAGCTCATCAAGTTTACTCGCCATGAGTCAATCCTTGAGTTTCTCTCGGTAATAACATTTATCTTCCGGGATATCTTCAATCACTTAGAAGAGTTAAGTTCATCAAGTTTACTCGCGTTTAGGTACGTGTCTCCTTCCCCCTTGCTGGTTTTGACACTTCAAAATCAACAATCATATTATAAGCCCAAATACTTGAAATCTTTTGAGAAGAACACTTATAAGCTTAGATGTATCTGTGAGAATCAACTTGCTGGAGAATAACGTGAGCAAATCTAATTGGGGATTATCATTGGCTTTTCACTCTCCCCCAATTAGTGCTCTCCCCTAAACCGACAATCTGTATGATAAGAGCCCAGATTAAGAAGAAGTCTTTAGATCGTTAAATGCAACTCGTCTTTAGTCTTCTAACATATAGCAGAGAATGTAGAACCGACTGTAGACTCGACCTTCTTCAAGATTGTCCAGTTGGGGAATAGATAGTTAACATCTTCAACACACCAAAAAGCATCCCAATTAACTTACATCTTGCAAATCCCCTTAATTAAGATCCCTCCCAATCAAACAAGAACAGAAAGATGTTCATCAAGGAAATTAGCAATCAGCCCGCAACGAACACACTAAATGGTAACACCAAACTACCAATCACATCAAACAAGAACAGATAGATCATTCGGAATCATCATGTTGATGTGTACGTGAAGCATTAACCGGAAGCACTTTGTCGTTAGACTCATCAGTCTGTGAGAAGATGTCAACCAGCGGCTCATAGAAGAAACGCCATGTAAAGATGACCCGATAAGAAGAAGATCGGTTCTTACTTGAGTTTGGAGCCGTTTGACTATTTATTCTCGAAGTCAATCAACCATGTAGTAATTTCACACTTCTTCTCCCCTCAAAATTGCATCTGAGTTGCCATTCTTGATTAAATAAGTGAAAATCATCCGAATATTCTATTCCACTTCTCTCCCAAAAATAAGCACATGATGTCGCCATCTTCATTATAATCGAGCAAGTGGAATGAGAAACAATCGATGGTAGCCGGTTCACTTGATGACCAAGCGCATGGAAAAGTATGAAGCATGTGGATGAGAATGGTCATAATAAGAAGATTTCTCTTCTTGAGAAGATAAAGCGCCTTTGAGCGTACACTTTTCTTTTACAGCAGAGTACGAGGCATGAACTGTTGTGTTCATACGTCATAATCTCTCTTTTCACTCTCTTGGCAAGCCATGTAATCAACCCCATTATCATTCAAGATGGGATCTTTGTAGTGACGAATGATGGAGAAACCCAATATGATGAATTTGACCTGAAGTAAACTATCCCGAACTCGTGACTTAAACTAGCACATATGTAACAAAGAGCGGTGTCGAGAATTCATGCCCATTTGAATCTCTAAGTACTCTATACTCTTCAACCAACCAACCATCAAGTATAAGACGTACATCACCTCTTGAAAATCCACAAATAAATGTGACGCTGAGCACTACAACGTAACTCCTTAAAGTGATATTTATTTTTGTGGCAAAAAGAGCCCAATTCCCCTAAGTGGTAAAAGAGAAGGAAAAAACTCTCAAAAATAACTAGATTTCCAAGTCTTCGTTTTTGGAAAAAGCTCAAACAAGGATCTTGAAGAATCTTTATCCAACCATCCCCGATACCTTCAGATACTATGTACACTCGCCCGTGATATTTCACTTCAACCTCAAATAAATAATAGTGATTTAACGCTATTGTCACATCTTCTGGGTAAAAGCTCAACTCTAGCCTCCTTTGATGTTTTAAGTGAACTATGATAATGGTTTCATCCCGACCATGGTTTAATGAGCATAACCCCGTAAAACTATGAAGTAACCAAACCGTCATGAAGAGAATCCAAAAAAACACCCAATTCATGAAGTACACCCTTTTTATCCCTTCTTCAAAGCGAAACCGTAGCACCGACATCGGAAGATCCCGAAATACGCTTTCCTTTCTCCGGGATGGTTCCATCAATCGGATTTTACAATTCTATGGTTTAAACCGAGAAATAGGTTCTTTCGCGATTTTACAAAACCAAGTATAAAGCGTAAGATAAATCCGAATGCACTTTACTTTTACGGGATGTTTCCATTGTCACGGATTTTACAATTCTATGATTTAAACAGAAATAGATTCTTTCACGGGATTTTACTAAATCAAGACAAAACCAGTAAACAATGTCGACTTGAATGTGTTATGACTACTTTGGTTTGGTGAATAAGCGTTTTAGGGGAACATGTAGCGGTTCATCAACAGTTCATAATCCAACATCAACAATATCATCAACCATCCAATAAGTACTTTGGTAAATACATCATTCGCGCATTATGTCGGCTATTACGTGACAACATAGTGAAATAAACCCGATATGCCAAACTTGATCATGAAGTAAAATTCCCAGTTTGTTACTTAAACTTGTACTAATCCTTGTGAAAAAGAAACGGTGTACCCAATGTACGAAACCTCTTGACATTCTCAACTGAGTGAGACACCGAAGTGATAGCTACGTTGTGGGTTAAGCGAGAAAGAATCACAAACATAACTAAATAGCCAAGTCTTTATCACACTCTGTAAATGCCCACACAAGTCATCTTCGCGGAAGGGTAGAAAGAAAGAAGACGAAGTAAGTAAACCCGCCCAGAAAACCTCACTTCAAATTTATATAAGAAATACCGTCCAGACAACCCCGTAGTCACCCAAGTTCCAATAGCAATTCAAGCCGTGAAATAATATTCATCGTGAAAGTGTATACACCAAAGTGTCAAGCCCCATAACACATTAAATCTTATCATCACATCTCACAATCAAATATCATTTACACAGATCTTTTCATCAAAAATCATCATCTATGATCCAATATAGAGAAGCCCATCAGTCCATCATCCAATATCATCATAAATAATCTCAAGCCTGGTCCAAATAACTATTCAATCCGATCTGGTCATTGAAATTTCTTGTAGTGATCATCTCATGCATTTAGATATCTTTGACATATAACCAATTACTAAGAATTTGACCCGACCCCAAGTCCAATTAAAACCCTTTGAACCATCACTTCAATACCAAATCGATAATATCGGATAAGAACCTTGCATCTATTAAAGATCAATCATTAACTCAAGTCGTGAATAAGTATGTGTCTTTCGTGAAAATTTAATGCCAAGATACCATTCATTAACCAAGATAAAATTTGTATCCTAAACATTGTAACAAAAATCATTTGGATAACACATTGGAGATGATGAAAGATTCGGTCCATCAGTATCTAACCATCATACAAATAATCATCCCACATTTCATTTTAAGCGATATGTCAACCCGCCTACCTTTCTATGAGCCCGTCTACGAATATGTCAGCCCGATTAAGTATCAACACCATGAAGCCCAAATCCAATATCCCTAAACCTGATCCAAGGTCAAGTAGTATCCGGTTGTATAAAACGTGTCATATCCTAAATATTAGGTCATAATCTCAACCCTAATCTCACATTCAGAAACACGCCTCCCTCATCTTATCTCAGTTCTGCTTCTCAACCATCCACCCTAGTCACATACAAATAGCATCTCCTTTCTATTATACTTACATCAAAATGCAGCATCATCAAACGATTTACTCACATCACAGACCTAGAAAAAGGGCGTTCGTTCAATGATATGGCCTCGCCACAGGGATGGCAGAGCCGGAAAAAGATCTTGAAACGACTTAGCCACAGGGATGGAGAGTTTGATTGGGTTTCGAGATCAAGCAACAATCATAAGGTAGGTTCAATCTTGTATTTGACTCATGACCGAATCTCTTCTTCCTTAATTTTCTTAGACATTCACGAATCAAAAGGAAAGTGGTAACATAATTGTTATTAACTTCCTTTTACATTCGGATATTAGCATAGAAGAAACGAAACAAAAGAACGAATTCAGTGATGATACTTTCGTGAATATTGATCTTCGAGGTCAAGATAAACACAATGATTTATCACGAGATGATTATGAGAATTGGAACTCTTTTACAATGTCATTTCATTTATTATTACATATGTTGTAGTGTCAGATCTGTGATGATTAAGTTCAAACGAGAAAAGATCTTTATAAGATTTGTGAAAACGTTTGAAAGAACTGAGATCTCATGAAAATTTTGCTTTTTGGATCCGTTTTGTTTACAGTTGAAGTTAAGGGGTTTAGGATGGATTAGAGGTTGTGTTGGTTGAGAATTTGTTAAGATGTTGGTCAACATTGATTTGAGTCGAATCGAAGAACCGCTTTTTTCATACGATTTCATAAGTACATCAGTTGAGGTTGATTGATATTCTTTTGGTAAATGGTTTTGATTTGTGGTCGAGTCAAATCTTCTTCACATCTTCTTCAACTTTTCATGTCAAGTCGCTAGCGTTTTGACAAGTCGCTAGGTCTGAACAACACAAGTCGCTAGGTCTTTTAAACCATACAAGTCGCTATTGACTAAATAGTCAATAGTCAAGTCAAGTAGATGCCCCATATTCAATGGATCTGGATGGAAAAATGTCAAGTCGCTAGCATTTTGTGTCAAGTCGCTAGGTATACCATGAATCTGGACAATTTTAGAGGCAACTCGCTACGACTTGTAAAAACAAGTCGCTATACAAAAACTGCAGTACAACTCGCTACCAAGAATATGACATGTTTCCAACCCAGAAAGAGGAACCTAAAAGATATACTTTTTACCCTTTTTACCACTGTTTGAACTTTAAAAACAGACCTGTATGGACAAAAAAGAACACAAACCAGAAATGAAAAGAAGTTGAGACCATGACTTTTTAGACCAAATAACATTTCACGGATACTGTTTTACCAGTAAAACATGTTTGACCACATAACCGATTCATAAGATTGTTAAAACCAGTAAAGCAACAACATGTGAAACTGTTTTACCAAAATAATGGAAGAAAAATTTTCCGACCACAAAATAATACCAAAAAAACAGTTTACAAACATGTATAAAAAACCGCAACAAATCAACACAACACAACAACCATGGCTCTGGTACCATTTGTAGGATCGAAATATTATTGTGTTTGATGATTCGGGTGGTCTTGGATGATGAAAATACATGTTTGCCATAGTTAGAGAGAAAGAGATGAGAGGGAGTTTCTTGGTAGAGACTTGCTTCACAAAATGCAAGGTTAGATTAAATGAAAAGCTCCACACCTTCCATGGATGGAAGGGGTATTTATACTTACGAACATAACGACCTCCTATCAGCCTGTGGATCAGGTATACAGTGGGTTAAGACCCGTCCTTCCTCCACGGTGTTACTCTAAACTATTCTACGCTACTGACTAACTAATAAACTACATAATAACGTAAATAACTACAAGTCTACGAGCTAACTTATGCTAGATAATGTTTGGGGTGACCGACTCTTCACTATGGAATTTCTAATTCCTAACAAAACCAATTAAAAGGGATAACATAATCGTTATTTAGCTTTTAATTCAGATTCGAATAGTAATTTTGAGTTGATCTGTGATGATCATTGTTTCTTTTCATGTATGAGGCCTTAGTGGCTTGTTGAAGCTTTGAGAAAAACATGAGAAATAAATCTAAGATCTCTAAAAACCATATCGATTTTGTTTTTTAAAAATCTTTGCACATGACTGATGATGTGTTATGATGCTGAAGTTAACTTTTGAGACTTGGAATGATTGGTTTTGGATCGAGTCATTCTTTCATAAGATTTTCAATTATATGTTTTGACTGATGATGGGTTTGATTAAGTAAACTGAGGTCTTGTGAGTTGATTCTTGGTGTTAAAAGGATTGAGTCTTGTTGAGGTTCGAGTCTTGAATGAAATGGTTTGGATCTAGTGATTCTTTCATCTTTATCCCTTTTATTTCAAATCGCATACCCTTTTTCAGAGACAAACCGCTTCATCCATAAACATCATAACTCGCATGCCAATTTTTGAACATGACAAATCGCTTGCCATTTCAAACAAAATGCTCAAAATCATTTTGACACAAATAACCACAAATCGCTTGCCAGTTTTTGAACATTTCAAGACAAGTCGCTTTTGATTTTATTTGACTCAATAGTCAAATAACCACAAATCGCTTCTCCAAAAATAGGTACACTGTTGGAATCACTCCTAAACTAGAATTCAAGTGTTAGTAATCAACGAGCTGGATAGCCCGCGCGTTGCTGCGGGGGCAATGTGTTCATGTATATAATGATTGTGTTAATGTTTATTTTAGTGTAATTGTTAATATATGGGTGTTTTTAATTGAATAATGAAAGGTTCACTTTGTTGTAACCGTATGTTGTATTTTTCTTTTATATGACAGTGTGAATATGCGTTTTGAGTATGTGTGAGAATTTATAATTATATTTCGTTTGAGCATTTTTATTTGTTTGTTTCATCTAAAGATATCTCGTTTGCAATTTGTAGTTTTTTTTCCTTTATTTTTGTTTGGTGTTGCGGTTTTAGTTAAACAATTTGGGATTTTTGTTTTGTTGTTGTTTCATTTAAGTTATCTATCTTATTGCACGCAGAGTATGAAAATGGTATCGACAAAACTAAAATGATACAATAAGTTGCATTCCCGTGAGGTTGAACAAAGCATGATATGTAGGAGACAAATCTAAACATATCTCATTTATGCAAAGTTTAGTATAAGTATCATGTATTAGATCTATAGTATCAGCGTTGTTGCGGAGTTTTTTTAGTTGTATTGGCACGTTGGACATCCGTTTTTTTGGCCGAATACTGATGAAAAATGACAGGCAACACATTCTGTCATATCCTTCCCAAGTCCCAACCCAAGACCACTAATTTACTTTTGACTCCTTTTATGCAATTAATATATTTCCATTTTAGAAACTTATATTTGCTTTACACAATCCTATTGAAATGAAGTGACTTTGCATTTCTTTATGCAGTTTGTTCCCACATCTACTTTGCACCCACAGTGACTATTGATTTTTTCCTTCTTCACCTGTTCCTTTGTCTCTGATAGCAAAGTTATTAACAAAAGGATAAGCTAAACGTGTCATTATTGTATCCAAATTTATTTGTTTGAGCTACAGGTCAAGATGTATAATCCAATTTTGAAACAAAGGTGCTACTTAAGGACAAAAGCCATAGGTTAGAACCCTTCAACTTTAATAGTAAGCAAATTCAATATAGTATTGATAAATACTGTAAAAGAAATGGAAAGTGAGACCAAGAGTGGATCTTGCAATTGTAAGTACCTTTTTTTAGTAGCCTTTCCTTTGTGCAAGTCTACCATGTCTAATAACATGTGAATACCAAATATTATGGCTCATTTTGTTCTCGTAATTATTTCATGTACAATAAGTTCGAATACCTTATGGGCTTCTTTCCAAAGGATTCTTGGACATATTCCACCCATTGTTCCGCAATCTCGTAACAATTAATATAAACAACCAAAAACAGAACATGAGAACAAATATTCTTATATTGTATGCACACCTAGCGGCCTATTCGGCAACAATTTTGACGGCTCCACAAAATTCAGCAAGTTCATCAATGCCCTCATCTACGCATTAGCTTTTTTCCATAAGTCAAGAACCTCTGAACGTTTAACAATAGCTCAGTTAGAAAGGTGATTATAATCTTGCAAAAAAAATATATTATGTGACCTATAATAGAATCAACTGTTTGACTACCTTTAGATTGTGGTCATTCAGCCCTGTGAAGGGCAGTCTGCCCCTTGTTATCAGTCCTTACTAAAATCCCAGGTGCATGCTCCTAAGTATCTTTCACCAGACTAAGATTGCCATTTCTTGAAGTTGAATGAAATGTTGTTTTCCCATTACTTCTAGTTATCGATGTCAAACTACTCTGTAATTCCAAATAAAAGGATGCCTGTAAATACATGATCAAGTAAATTTTCAACAAAACTATTCAATTCTCTAAATATAATAATATAAACTTCAGGTAAGAAACTTATGTACTTTTGAGCTTTGAACTCCTTCATCATGTCAGCAAATATGTCGTATTTTTCTCTTTGGTCCATGCAACATGTCTTTAGCTTACTTTAAATACGATAATGTGTCATTGGTTATGAGCTTTGGTGAACTACTTTAACCTCCAGCCTCCTCCTGCACTTGGAGCTGCACCTCCCGTCACTTCGCCAATTCCTTGTTTTACTCGGACAAAAAAAGCGCGATGTATTCAACGCATAACATATTATTTTTTAGTGGCAAAAAAACTATGAAGTAGCAACGTACGCATACTAAGAAGTTCTGAACACAAAGACCTCCTATATAGATAAGCTTTTTAATATAGTATCATTTTTTAAAACACATATAAAGGCCTTCAAAAAGGAAGATAGAATGAAAACTTATACAGCAAGAAGAAGTTTCATAGTTTAATCATATCAATGAATTATAAGGTTAAACAATCTCAGAAAGCCTTCTTTTCCTCCCCAGTAACTTATAAGACCCAATAGAAATACATAAGGTGTTTGATAGCTTTTTGGGAAACATAGTAAGCTCTTATAAGGGAGATGGAATGATAAGGGGGTGTTTGTGTTACCTTTGGTTATTGAGTGTAGGACCTTAAGTAACTTTTGAAAATCTCATAAGCCAACCTTTTCCGCCTATCAGGTTATCAAGTTGAGTTTATGACCATACGGTCAACTTAATAAACTCATAAACCGAGAAAATTGGGCTCATGAGCGTTTCAAAAGTTACATTAGCTCATAAGCCTACTAAATAAGCTAACATAATCACCCTTTAAAAAATAATATAACACGGTCTAATTTACTCCTAGTGAAACTATCTTCATACCCGGATCCCCCCTAAACAAATGATTTAAGAGGAGGTTTTTTGGTTACTTTATTATTGCAAGGTCTATCAGATGGATGGGATATAATAAAACTAAAAAACTGTTTTTAACTTTGTATTGTCAATTATAAGATGCCCAATTGAAACGATAATGACCCAAATGGGAAACAAAATGTGGTTAGTGAGGGCTCATCATGGGAACGATATAAAATAAACCATTTTGGTAATCGAATTATGATGCGTGATTGCTTGTATATTATACTTAAACCAATGAGTAATATAATAAAGTCTTGGTTGTATCTATGAAAGAAAAATATATTTAAATATTAAGGGACAAATAATGACTTTCGAAAAATATCAACAATTGCAACAAAGGCGAGTACTTAAGTGACTTAATAAGGAAAAGACAACATTTTCACAATATACCTTAATGCATCCTCACATAGTCAATATCCACAGGACATTGGGATCGATATTTAAACCCCATTTTGTTCAAGAAGATCTAGCAATTTCGAGGTTCGCAAACTAACGATGTACAAAATATGAATTATTAATAAGTAGGGCCAAATAGAAAACACAAACTAAAATTTACTCCATCATAGTGATGCAACATATTCATTGGCTAAGATTTACCTCATGGATCAAGAGCTCAAAACGAAGCTTAGGACCATCATAGTGATGCAAGATCGGCCTAAAAGCATTTTCCTCCAATGGTTTGCAAACTTCGATATGGATTCTCACCGTAGTAGAAACTAATGAGATAAAATGGAGCAAACAAAGTTCACGCATATGGGATTATCTACCTATATGCACTTATGAAAAAGGTTATGCGGATATTTGGATTAACTTATTTTCCGGACTTACCACCTATGACAATAACTTTAATGATAGTAAACAATAACAGATAATAAGCAAATACTCATTTTTATTTCACTTTACTATATAATTAGGGGAAATGACTAACAGAGAAAAAAAATGGAAGTGGGTACTGATGTACTGTTCACAAAATAATCATACATTAATCCGGATTAGTGTGAATTACATATTGTTATTATCTCTAGCTCCCACACATTTGTCTCAAAGCTTTCGCCCAGACTCTCATAAATGTAAGTAGAAGGCTCACACTTGGTTTTAGGATTTACATTATGTGCAATGTTTGTAAATCCTAAAACCAAGTGTATCCTCTATGTTCGCCAGTGATTATTTTTAAAATTTATTCATTTTAAGCCTTGTGGCGCTTGCAACCCGAACACATTTGGTTCATCCATTTAAGCAATTTATCTAATCTCACATATTTGACTTATACAAAATATCCTTCTTCGCATTGGCGTCTTACAAACATATTATTTGACATTAAAAAACCTGTTAAAACATATAGGTATTCAATAATCGAAAACAACTTATTTTTGTTACCAGAATGCAATAAGCCCAAAAATTCTTTATTCAACTAACGTTATCCAAACACTCCTTGATTAAAACCCCAAACTCACTCTTCTAAACATTATCCCAACTTCGGTTCGTACACCAATCAAAATTAGGCACCAAAGTCACAAACGTCAACACATATAAGATATAATTACACCGATTATAACCTTAGTTAAAAAAATTAAGGTATAATGTAAATAAAAATTTTCCCCTAAAATCAAAAGAAATCTGAATCTTTTAGAGTTAAATATTCAATCATATAAAATTATTTGTATTAAATAATATGGTATCACGTACACACAATTAACGATTTGCAATGGAATGTTAACATACCTGATTTGTTCCGGCTAAAGAGGTTTGAAAAGAGTAGATGAGTTTCAATTGTTTATATGTTTTTTTGATACATGGAAATTAGTGTGTGTTTTGGGGTGCGTATATTTTTATGTTGAAGAGGACTCTGGAAGAAGGTGGAAAGTGTGAAACACAGGATATAATGTAAAATATAATAAACTGTTTCTGCTATTACGGGGAGATAACGTGAAACGGATCGTGAACAGTCGAAACACAACCACACTTCCACCAATCACAAAATGCCGGATGTTCCACTACCCATCGTTCTTTATTCTTGTTTTATCGCTAATTAGAAAACCAACCAATCATAAGCCAAATTAACTTATAACGGAGCCCGTAAAAAATTGCTTTGAACCCCGTTAAATTTTGGGTGTTAGTATATATATATAATATGTAATAGTTAGCTTCATTAGGCCTTTATGTTTGTTATTAAGCTAAGGCTTATGTAGAAGGCCCATAAGCCTTGGCCCAAGTCCAATAAGGAAAGGAAGGGACTAGGAATGTTGCCCTAGCTCCCTCTCCTATAAATACCTTTGTAATACCCTCACTTGAGGGTTGGTTGTTCAATTTACTCTTTCATTATTACGCATAATCTTTCTCACATTCATAAGCATAGTGTTTGGTAGTTGTTCATCCGATCTCTTCTTATCTCTTTCTTATATTGATGCTTGTGTTACTAATATGGTGACCTAACAGTGGTATCATTCGCCAAATAGTTGGGTGAACATATTTTGTTTTTGAAGTTTTGGTCTTACGCGTAATAACGTTTCATACTTTGTCACGCTTAAAAATCAATTTTACACTTTTTAATCCAAGATTCTTGTACTTTCAACGCTTTAGGTGTTAAAATATCTGTTTTTGGCAAAAGTTTCAAACTTTACGTGTGAATCATTGTTTTAAGCTTGGTTTTATACGGGATACTTTCTACGATAAGGTGTTTAGAAGTTTTGGATCATCAAGTTTCACACTTTTGTGTTATTTTGGTGATATTAAAGCTATTTCATCACAAAAATCTGGTTTAGAAACATCATTTGGCATAAATCGCTTTGGCTAATTTCTACGCGTGAGAAACCCTAATCTTCGCGTAACTCATCCTCGGTTTGATCTTCATTTTAGTGGTTTATTCGGTTTTCTTGCTTGGATAAGCACGAAAACACTTCTCGACTTTGGATATCCTTTACCTTTGAGAGTGTAAAAGATCTTTTAGGCAAAACCCTAATCTTACGCATAAGCTCAAACTTATCGTAGAACTCATTACGCATAAGATTATTCTTACGCTTAAGCTCGCTTACGCATAAGTTAATCCTACGCCTAAGTTTTCTATGCTTAACTTTCTTTTACGCATAACTTTAGTGTTTTCTCATTTCTTACGCGTAAGCTAATCCTACGCGTAAATATCATTTTACGCCGTAAGTTTGGTGTTTTACGCTAAGTGTTTCTTTGCCTACACTTGGTTTCTATGCCTAAGGATACTTCATCAACAACGTTTCATTCGACTACAAAGATCCATTTAACAACACAAGTTGTAACACCCCGCCTTATCTCGACCACAATATTGTCCGCTTTGCCGTAGGCTCACGGCTTTGTTTTTGTGGCCTCATTTGAAGACTTCCCAGCGGTCACCCAAGCCAAGACTACTCTCACATGAGCACGCTTAACGCGGTTCCTAAGAACTCCACCCGCAGAGACCACAAAACGCGTTGTGTCATTGTAAGACGAATGTTATCTTATGAGCCCAAAGATCTCTCGAGCCACGGTGATGTAGGATTTGCCTAGGGTGTTACAATCACCCCCCCATAGGGACTCATCGTCCTCGATGAGGTTTGCCCCACCATCCCGAACGGCTCGGGAGTGGCTCGATACCACTTGTAACACCCCGCCTTATCTCGACCACAATATTGTCCGCTTTGCCAGTAGGCTCACGGCTTTGTTTTGTGGCCTCATTTGAAGACTTCCCGGCAGTCACCCAAGCCAAGATTACTCACATGAGCACGCTTAACCGCCAGCCTCCTAAGAACTCACCCGCAGAGACCACAAACGCGTTGTGTCATTGTAAGGCTAATGTTATCTTATGAGCCCAAAGATCTCTCCGTGCCACGGCCGATGTATGATTTGCCTAGGGTGTTACACAAGTTTTCAACATGTCACAACCACCATACTCTAACTATTTTCCTTACACTTATCATCAACAACAACAACAACTAAGTCCACAACATCAACAATTTAATCATCAACAACAAATTTATCAACAACAATTTAATCAACAACATACTCCACAACTTGGAGCAATTCCACCACCACAAATGGTTCAACCACCACCTAGTCTTCAAGTACAACCTTACACAAACTTCTACGATCAACATCCATCCCGAATACTATGAAGGAACCTACATGGTTTGGCAAGATGTGTGAAGCCTTAAGTAGCCAACAATCAATTCATGAAGTCGGCTCACTGATAGACCTCCAATGCTCACTCCCGAAATTATGATCAATGGGTGATAAGGTTCTTTAGGTTTTGTGATCTAAAGAAGCCACATGGAAAGTTTTAAAGAAGGTCATTATGGAAGGTCCATTTGGATGCCTCATCATATCACACCCGCATCCAGATGCCAATCCACCAAGAGATGCCGTCACCAACATTGCAACGATCTCGCACCTCACTGGCGATGAACTTCTACATTTTGAAGCCGATGAACTAGCAATGCAATACATCCTTTTAGGATTACCCAATCCAATCCTTCAAGTGTTGATGCTCAAAAGACGCTAAAGCAATGTGGAACATATTCATCTTCTTATGGAAGGCACATCACCAATCAGAAGACATGGAATCCAAAATCTACTTGGCCTATGAACACTTCATGATTGAACCAGGAGAGACATTAGAGTCATATCATCACGATTTTCGAGACATCATTAATGATTTGGACAAACACAACATCATCATGCCTCGAATTGCTCACAACACTAAGTTCCTAAGTAGTCCTCGGTCCTGAATGGAGAAGTATGTCATTTTCTCCGTCAAGCTAAGAATCTTCATCATGCTACATACGGATTGTTGTACGACTATCCAAGCCTCACCAAAAGAAGTTGACAAAGAAAGGACTATCTGTGGACTCCGGCTTCACACCAATTCAGACAATCAACAACTTGCTTTGTGGGCTCAAACTAGTTTTCCTCCTCAAACGACTCCTCAACTCGCTCCTCAACCAATCCGCTACCATCACACCATATGATCCGTCACAAAGAACAACCTCAACAAACTCAAATGGTTCCATACAACAACAACAATGCTCAAAAACTTTCGGTGAAGTCGATGAGGACTCCGATGCTTCGATGAATTGCAACAAGGATTTGTCATGATTGCTAAAGCCTTTGGCCGGTATACAAACAAATCCAACAATCGCATTCGCTCCTCATCAAACACAAGGAATCAAGCTGTGAACAATGGACGCGTTGAAGTTCGTAATCGTGGTTATGGTCGCCGATGGGAGGTGGTCAAGGGTTTAATGCTATTGGAAGGAACAACATGGGTGCTCCGCAACAACAAAGGGCTCAAGTGGTTGAACAGGGAATGCCCGAATGGGGTTAATGGTCTTCGTTGTTATAACTGCAATGAGAAGGGTCATCTGGTTAATGCAAGCCCTAAGCCGAGGACAAGAGGCAGTGCTTATCACAAAGAGGCTTTGCTCTTGGCTCTCAAGGATGAAGCTGGTGGAACTCTTACTAATAAGGAACAGAGCTTTACGGCAGATGCAGATTCTGAAGATGATATGGAGGACTTGCAAGCTAATGCAGCAGTGATGTTGATGGCACAAATGCAAGCTCTACACATGAGTGACATAGGCCCAGTGTATGACACTGACGGCTTGTCTCAGGTACCGGACCAAAATACACTCATTCCTGATCTGATATCTCCGCCACTTTCTCCATCTGACAAGGATCAGAGTATTCAACATGAGCCATCCACATCTCATTCCGATGATTATCAAATAGATCCCGTAGTTATATTTGACGATCAAGATAACCTTATGGTTAATATTGATAATCAAGTTGACTCCATGGTTATATTTGAGGATCTAAATAATGATCATGTTGAGACTCACGTTGAACAAGATGAGCTTTCGTCTAATAGAGAAATTGAGCTCTTAACCTTAATTAAAGACCAACAATCTCGTTTGGAAATTTGCACGAAATTAAAAGATAAAAATGCACTGTTAATTAGGGATAATGAATGCTTAATTCGACAAATCAACTTTTTTAAAACTCAAGAAAAACGTGAAAAAGGTTTTGAAGTCGCTTTTGCTAAATCTTATCAAAACGAAAAATCATTAGAACGACATATACGTGATCTAGCCGCTTCCAAGAATGCTTTGTTGTCTCAAATAGAACAACTGAAACATGAACATAAACAACACCTTAACGCTCTTACTTTGAAACTCAAAAGCCAAGGTTGAGTTGTTAACTTGTCAAAACAATTCTCCGAGTACAAACAACATTCCACGAAACGAATAGATAACTATCTTGAAGAAATTGTCGACTTACAACACAAAATCAAAGAGTTTCAAAATGTTGTTTATAAACATGGTGAGTCAATCACAACTATTCAAAAGTTTACTTTTAAACCAAATCCAAATGGATATGGACCAATACTTGCCGATTACAAACCTAAGTTTTCAAACGAGCATTCAAACCAAATCCTCAAGTTTACAAAGCAGAACATAGAATTGATGATTCAATTATGATCGTTGTTGAATATAATCGCATTGAGGAATTAGATGCATAACGAGAGTCGGTCAAAATGGAAAATGTTGTTTATAACAAACCATTTAACTCTTCAAAAGTCAGAACTTTGTCACATAACAAGATACTTCTAACAAACCTTTTGTTATCACACCCGCTCGGGTTAGTCCCCAACACAATGGTGCACAAATTAATGGTCCTTTACCTTCACTTAGTGAAGTTAAAACAAAAGCCGAAAGTTGTCACGCTTTTCAATCGCCAATGGCACGAGAACAAAGAGACATTCTTCGAAAAGACTATTACCCCATGTCAAAATTTGAAAACTTGTGCACTATATTGGGAAAGGGATTTTCACAAGGAACTCGGTCTCATGAAAACAGCTTTAGAAAACGAAACATCGATTTCAAATACTAAACGAAAAGAAATTGTTGAGAAAGGATGTTGATCGACTCTTGGAGGATGTTATATGTGCGATATCAATAATCTTGTTTTATTACAACTGTTGCATCTCGCATCTCATCATATCTCTCGCTAATTCTGTTGATTCCGTTGATATTGTTGAGAATACTTGATAATGTGCATCGATCGAGTCTTTAAAAGTTGAAAATGAACGATCGTTAAATGAACTTTCAAATTCAAACGCCGTCTTCAATGGTGTCAACAAGATTGTCAAAATCGTGAACTTGCTTTGCAAAACAAAATCCACCGCTTGCAATCAAAAAACGTTTAATCCTAAAATTAAGCAACCGGATGATCAAAACGTGTCTTTGAAATGTCAAATCTCAAAATATGAACAAGAACTTTCAAAAGTTAAAAGGAATATGGTGTCATATTTGATTTACTCAAATGCACTGTAATGAAGCATCAAACGAACTTGATCATTATCTTGCACACACTAAAGAAGTCATGAATTTTGTCGAAATCTTCGCTCTAAAAATCAAGATTTGGTGCACACTATCATTAAGTTAAGGAGATGTTAGGAAAGTATGAACAAGTTCACCTAGCATCATTAAGAGAATTGCACCGTAACACTTAGCAAACGTGAACCCGTAATGCCTACTTGACAAAACACAAGATACTAATGTGTTTCCCTCATCGAACAGAATAGTTGCCTTTTTCCCAACGTCCGCACTTCACAACCTAGGAGCAATACAAGGAAGAATAGGAAGTTGCACCTAAGAAAAGATCAATAAAGAATGTCAAGTAGAAGAACACCCTAGGACTTTGAATAAGACTCAAGTTGCACCCACTTTAGATATTAAGGTCTGCAAATGTAATGGAAAAAGTGTTGTAACTAATGCTAAACTTTAAGTACTTTTGATATTCATCAAGCTTCTTGTGTTATTTGTCGTAAAAGTATGCTTTCTAATTGTCATAACAAATGCTGCTAGAGCTATCTTGTCTCGCTTAAGGAATCCTAAGAATCGAATACCTCTAGGCCCACTAATACTTCTAAGTCTCGTCTTGGTAAACCGCCTCCTTAGATTCTAAGAAATGCATTGATGTCCCTGTAGTTCCAAGATCACCTCCAAGGAATGTAGTACCACCTAGTGCATTTACTAAGACCAAAGCAAAGACTAGTTGGAGATGGCGAATGGATACATAATACACTAGGATTTAAATGGATGCCTAAAATCATTGATGTGTATATTTCACTTAATCGCTTGGAACCCTCTAACACTTCGGTTCACATCTACTTCTATTCCATCTCGTGTCGTCTGTGTAATGCGGTGATACAGATCATCCTTGGATTGTTGATAGCGGATGTTCCCACACATGACAGCAATCTTAAACTGTTATCAAACTTTATTGCAAAGTTCATTGGCACCGTGGAGATTCGGAATGATCACTTCAGCAGCCTATCATGGGCTACGGAGATTATATCAATGGAAATATCAAAATTAGCGGTGGTTTATTATGTGGAAGGCCTCGCCACAATCTCTTTTCACCGGTCAATTATGTGATGGAGATTTGGAAGTTGCTTTTCGGGAGAAAACTTGTTTCATTCGTGATCTACAAGGAAAGATCTAATGTCCGGCTCTCGTAATTCAAGTCTCGTACACAATCTCAATGCAAGACATGGTTGCTTCATCTCCCATCCGCTACTCTCAAAGGCTACATCTAAAAATCTTGGTTATGGCACCGCTGCCTCTCACATTTAAACTTTCAAACCATCACCAACCTTGCTCGACACAAACTTGTTGAAGGTCTCGAGATTTCGGTATTCTAAAGATCACCTTGCTCGCTTGTGAACAAGGGAAAAGCACTCGTGCTCATTTTCCTTCAAAGGTGGAACACGCCTCAAAGATGTGCTTCATCTTCTTCACATGGATTTGTGTGGCCCGACGCGCAGCACAAACGATTAATGGCAAACACTACATCTTGGTAATTGTCGATGACTACTCACGATGGACTTGGGTCTACTTTCTTTGAAGTAAAGATCAAGCTCCACAGATGATCATCACCTTCTCATGAAAATTCAAGTTCGACTCCTAACACCGTCCGCCAAATCGTAATGCATAAAGGAACCTGAATTTAGAACCAAACTCTTCGAGAATTTTATGAGAAAGTAGGAATTGAGCATCGACATCTATTACACGCACACCGTAACAAAACGGAGTTGTTGAAAGACGAAACCGTGACGTTAGTGGAAGCCGCAAGAACAATGTTAATCAATGCTAAACTTCCAGATTACTTGTGGGCGTGTCGCCTCAACCGCATGCTATACTCAAAATCGCTCAATGATTACAAAACGCCACAACAAAACACCTTTGAGCTTATCCTCAACCATAAATCGAATCTCAAACACTTTCATGTATTTGGCTCTCTTGCAACCCAAATAATGATCGTGATGACTTTGGAAAGCTCAAAGCCAAAGTCGACATTAGAGTCTTTATTGGATATCGTGAGAATTCTAAAGGTTACCTGATCCGGAATCGTCGTGACAAAGCGAGTTATGGAAATGATTCATGCTAATTTTGATGAGCTTACGTAAATGGCTTCCAGCATAATGTTTGAAACCATCATCACCGAACCAGGCCCCCAACTTACTCGCCAACAAATGGAAAAGCTATTTGCTCACTGCTCAAATGACGATATTGATGAACGTGCCTGTGTGTATCCGATGTTTCACGCTCAACCCGATCATATTCCTATACCTAATACACTGCTACAACAACTACTCGTTGAAGAAGCACCACCAAGAAACTAGACAACAACAATGAACAAATCGCATCCAACGACGCCGAACCACCGATGATGTTCTTAATGAAGTACCCCACCGCAGATTTTGATCCAAATGCTCTTTAACCTGTTTGCTAATGAAATCGCGCACCGATGTTGCGGAATCATCTACAAACCATTTGAATCCTCAAAATCTACACAATGTATACCAACATCAACCCTCGACACATCGTTGGACAAAAGACCATCCTCTTGAGAATATTATTGGTAACCCGAATCAACGGTCAGAATAAGACAACGCCTTCACACAGATGGTGAACATTGCATTTATGCACTCACCGCTCGCCAACCGAGCCTAAAAACATTAAAGACGCAATGAAAAAGACAATTGGATTGAATCCATGCAAGAAGAACTCAACCAATTCAAACGCCTTGAAGTATGGAATCGTTGAAAGACCAATAGGGGTCTCGCTATTCGTCTCAAATGGATTTGGAAGAACAAATTGGATGTTGAAGGAACGTAATCGTAAACAAGTCACGTCGGTGGCTAAGGGTTATAGACAGGAAGAGGGTATTGACTTTGAAGAATCATTCGCCAGTTGCTCGCCTTGAGGTCGTTCGATCTTTCTCGCTCATGGCTCATATGAATATAACGGTCTTTCGATGGACGCCAAAACGCTTCGAATGGGCAACTGAAGAAACGGTTTATGTCACCAATGGAAGGATTCGTTGATCCCGAGTTTCGAACCATGTCTACAAACCGAACAAAGCTCAGATGGTCTCAAACAAGCTCCTCGGCATGGTACGATAAGTTATCCTCCTTCCTCATTGCCAATAAATTCACCAAAGGTTCAACGATCCTACACTTTTCATACAAGATCACGGGCTCACATATTAATCGCTCAAATTTATGTGGATGACATCATTTTGGGTCAACACACTTAAAATACTCAAATGCTTTTGCAATGACAAAACATTTTGAAATGTCAATGATGGGTGAACTCACATTCTTTCTCGTAATGCAAGTTCATCAATCACCCCGTGGTATTTTCTTAAGTCATCCAAATATGCCCTTAAATTGTTAAACAAATTTGGAATGCAAACCTGGACACCTATGCCACACCAATGGCTCATACCAAGAAGCTAGACATTTTTTACATGGGAAATTGTGGACCCTACCAAATACCGAAGTATTATTGGGTCTCTCATGTATCTAATAACTAGCAGTTCTGATATTGTTTTTTGCCAGATATCTTTGCTCCGCTATCACGAGACCAACTGAAACCCACCTCTCGAGGCTAAAGAATCCTCCGATACATAAAGGGAACCATTAATTTGGGGATCCGTATCCAAAGGATTCGGTTTTGAACTAATAGCTTTTTCTGTCGATCACATAGGATGCTTAGATTCACGAAAAAGTACTTGTGAGCATTACAATTTCTTGGTGATAAACCGTGTCATGGCAATTGAAGAAGCAGGACTGTACATCGTCATCATCAACCTAAGTCAATATGTAGCTGATGTCGGCGTGTTGTGCTCAAGTCATTTGATGAGAACACAACTCAAAGACTATGGTTACGTATTTGACAAAATCCGATGTAATCGACAATCGGCGGTTATTGCGATCTCGTAACTCAAGACAACATTCAAATCAAAGCACATCGATCTTCATATCATTTCATCAAGGACCACGTGGAAGCAGTACAATTGAATTATACTTTGTGGGCTGAGAATACCAATTGGCGCATCTTCTCACCAAAGCCTTAGCACTCGCTAGGTTTAATGAGTTGGTCCACCGGATTGGTATGCGGTGTTTGACTCAAGAGGAACTGGATGAACTCTTAAAACATTCTTAAAAACCACCAAACACCAAACCTCTTTTGTAAATATTTTTCAAAACAAAATACAAAATTATAAAATATGCTAAAACAACAAAATATTCTTCTATCTATACTTCTTTAACATGGCAAGTACAATTCTTCATCAACACTCAAATCTTTCAAAATTCAAGATTTTCTCGATCAAGTGTTGAGAGGAGAAAGAAATATTTTTCGGTTTCATAAAACCTTGTACTTGCATGCTACCTTATCACGGTTGTTTCTTTAATAATGGTGGTCACTTTTCGGTTTATCGACACTCCTCGGACAAAATTTATAAACTTCATTAGTTATTAAGTCGAGGGGAGTGTCGTCAAAATTCTTTCCAAATATCCTTCGCTTTGGTAACCAAAAGGAAGTTATGGACATTGGATGTTAATGGTAAAGGTGTAGGGGCTAAAACTCACAAAAGCTCAAAGTTATTTTCATAAAACTTCCACCAAACTCATTAAATTCACTACATTTAATATCTTACCAAACTCATCCTACGCATAAAAATCATTCATCAAATTCGGTTACTTGATCATCAATTTGTAAGTAATTCTATGTTTGTAACAAGATTTTAAACAAAGGTTTTAATTAATGGTAAAACTAAAGGTTAAATCTTCACTTATGATCGATTTGGTGTTCTACGCATGTTTATGAACACCTAATCAAGTATATGTGTTTATGGTTAAAATGACTGTGTCAAAAAGTTTTTCTTACTTCATTGATCTCATTTTTTCTATTAAACATCACCCAGATACACGAATTGATTGATTTGGAAAACTAGGGTTTATGCATGAAATTGGGTACTTCCTTGTGTGAACGTTTCTGGTTAATTAGTTGCTTGTTTGATGTTGTTCTCATAATGAATTGATGGTGTCTAGGCTAAGAACCAACCCAAAGAATACTAATTGATCTTTAATTGGTAATTAGGGTTTATGTTCTTGAAATTTGGGTATTTTGATTCGCTATGATTTTGATGTTAAAACGTGGATAGAACAACTCAATAGGCTTCCTAGACATCCCGTAATCATTTTGGTGAAGTTTCTATGGCTAGATTACTTACTCGTAAAATTGAGCCTTAGGGTTTAGGTTTACGACAAGTCTTCTTACGCGTGAATCGTTTTATAGTATTCATGACTTGATCCAAAATAACCGAATGTATGTGTTAATATTGGTGCTATGATGAAATTATT